>JADBJO010000282.1:300000-327500 GCA_016801955.1 Conus betulinus
GAAAGATAAGAAAAAAAAAAGAAAGAAAAAAAAAAAAGAAGAAAAGAAAGAAAGAAAAGTAAAAAAAAAAAAAAAGAAAAAGAGGAAAAGAAAATGAAAAAGACTGTATTGAAGATTAAGTTGACTTCAAACAGAAAGAAGCTAAATCAGAGACTACGCTGTTTAAAATCTTTGGTCTTGTTCCTCTTTCCCTCCCTGCACTACAGAGGTGCACAATACCAGAATAAAGACGACAATAACTGCCATAATTAACTATTTTCACAGCTCATGGCTTACAAGAGTCAGAAGGCTGTTCTCTTTCTTCAGACGCGATGTCTTGACAGCGTCAAAACCCATGACTTGATTTCGAGTCATAATCACCATTTTTTTTTTCCGAGTCATACCATTTTCTTTCAATATTTATTTTTTGTGTGGAAACAGTAGTTACCATCTTTTGAAATGACTATACTACTTTCCTCATTCATAATCATCCATCATGTCTTTAAGTAACAAAATTTTATTTTCAGCAGCAGCAGCAGCGATATCCTCTCTCTCTCTCTCTCTCTCTCTCTCTCTCTCTCTCTCTCTCTCTCTCTCTCTCTCTCTCTCTCTCTCTCATACTTTTACAGTATGATATCTCTTTCTCGGGATTCGGCAGGTGAAAACATTTTAAAACTTCTGTCCACTTTTAAAAAAAACGAGCGTTAATCGAATACGCCCTTAGTGTGTCTGACGGTCTTGAACTTGCAATTAAGATTTAAAATAGAGCCATTCTTACGTACAAAGTTCTGCGAGAGCTGTTCTACCGCCATAATTATGCCCGATGAAATGTTTTGTTTGACAAAAGTGGGAGTTTCACCCACAATTCTAATGAATACTAAGGCCTGGTTATCATTTCGAGGGCTCACAATAAAAAAATGAATTCAAAGGTACAGCAGAGATATGGAGTTCATTATCATCTGTTTGTTTGATCAGCAGAGCCTTGTACCACCAACACCCCAAAACAAAATTTTCGGTCAAATCAGCCACCTTGATTTTTGGGGAGAAAATGAAATTTAACAAAAAAAAAAAAAAGCCGATAACTGCATACCTTTAGGCAATATATGACTGAGTGACTGAAATTAAGGCTGCATATGTATGGCTTGTTTGGAATTCACCGTATTTATTATCATATTATATCATGATGAATATATATATATATCGCCTATTTTCGGCTAGAGACCAAGCTCTAAGCGCTTTACAATCCACACTCGTTTACACAACGGGCTGCCTACCTGGGTAGTGCCGGCTAAGAGCTGTCAGCTGGGGCTTCATTCAGTCGTTTCCCGTGTCATCCAGTCAATATCGTTCAATACCTTTTGCTCAATTTCCTTACTTCCGTCATTCTTGCCATTTCTATGCAGAGTGCATGCTATGTGTAACGTGTCGTCCATACCAACGGCCAAACTGGCCTACTCTTCCGAAAGTTGGTGATGGGGTTTTACGTGTGTGCAAGATGTTATGTGTGCCTTCACACACGGAACCTCGGTTTATAGTCTCATTCGAAGGACTTTTGGGAAATGTAGTCAGAACCAATGTTAACTCCGAGGGAAAAAATCCCCCTGTACCGAAATGGCCCGGCAGAGATTCGAACCCGCAACCCCAGGATCACCAAGATTAAGAGTCCCGGCGCTCTACCAACTGAGCTATTCCGGCTCTTTGTTCTTGTTTCTTCTTTATACAGTTTTTCGTTCCTGCTGCGCAACCTTTTGCAGTGTTTTGGGTCTTTTTCTTTGTTGTGATACACTGAGACCTCCCTTTTCATTGAGCAGCTAGTAATGCTGCCGCTGCTGATGCTGCCATTGCTATTGCTGATGATTATTACTGTAAGTATTATAGTGATCGTGATTTTTCATTATAGATGTAGTGCGCAGTCATACAATCAAGCGGGCGATGACCTATTGAGGCAAACAAAGTGCAGCGAAGACGTGATTAATGTAGTCGTGCCCCAGGGCCACTAGGGACGAAACTGACGAGCGAAAATCTACAATGCTGTGCTCTGTCCGTCACACAATGGTTTCCACATTGCGACGGTAAAACCGAAGCTGCTCGAATTTCAGGAAGGTTTCAGCATTGATGTCTTAGACCTGTATGCTGAGTTGTATAAATGCATGTGAACATCACTAAATATATGCGTTTATAGCTATTCATCATGTGATCGGTTGTATAGATGTATGAAAAAAAAATTACTACGTGTCTGCTTTTATGACGGGTCATCGTCTAACATCGCTATGAAATCACGCTGCTGAAATGAGCTGAACTGCTACAGGCAGCTCATGCTTCTGCTGAAATGAGCTGAACTGCTACAGGCGGCTCATGGTTCTGCTGAAATGAAGTGAACTGCTACAGGCAGCTCATGGTCTCTGCTGAAATGAGCTGAACTGCTACAGGCAGCTGATGGTTCTGCTGAAATGAGCTGAACTGCTTCAGGCAGCTCATGCTTCTGCTGAAATGAGCTGAACTGCTACAGGCAGCTCATGGTTCTGCTGAAATGAGCTGAACTGCTACAGGCAGCTCATGGTGGTTCTGAAATGAGCTGAACTGCTACTACAGGCAGCTCATGGTCTCTGCTGAAATGAAAGTGAACTGCTACAGGCAGCTCATGGTTCTGCTGAAATGAGCTGAACTGCTACAGGCAGCTCATGGTTCTGCTGAAATGAGCTGAACTGCTACAGGCAGCTCATGGTTCTGCTGAAATGAGCTGAACTGCTACAGGCAGCTCATGGTCTCTGCTGAAATGAAGTGAACTGCTACAGGCAGCTCATGGTTCTGCTGAAATGAGCTGAACTGCTACAGGCAGCTCATGGTTCTGCTGAAATGAGCTGAACTGCTACAGGCAGCTCATGGTTCTGCAAAAAGCGTGGAGCAGCTCGGTCTTGAAGACTGTGGAGAGGCAAATGGAAGACAGGACGGTGCAGACTTACTTCCTGGCCCTAAGAGAGATGATCTGCTCTTCTCACGGGGTCAGCGAGTCCTGGCACCTTTGGGGGGTGGTACCGCTGCAGGCTGCTTTGCCTCTGCGGTTCAGTTCAAGAGTTTGAACCCATCTGATTATAGGCCACTTCGGGGGGTGGCACTGGTGCCTTCTATATCAGGATAATGGTTCCACGTCTGTTTAAGGGGCTCGCACCTACTGGGGGGGGGGGGGGGGGGGGGGGGGGCTCCTCAGCGGCTTTGTGACCTGCTGTGACTTCGTCCATCAGTCGGAGGAAGGGAGGTGGAGGTGAAGGTGAAGGTGGGTGGGAGGGGGCTGCTGGAGAGATGTCCGTCACTCGAGGATGAAAATAGGCCGTTCGCGGGCCCTGAAGATAGTTGGTGAACGAGTTTCCGGCACAGGATCATCCTGCAGACTGGAGACTCGCCTTACAGGAGGCAGGGAACCTGGCTACTTCTCTGCTGCCTCGTGCCAACAATCACGCTTGGATGGACCAGACCCCAACACAGATTTCGGTCTGGGATCGACAAAAGCACACCCAGGCTACCCGCGGACTCCAGAATTAATGATCGACCTCGATCTGCTGACAAGATGGCCGCCGCTAGTGAACACAAACTAGCTGGCATTACCTGACTCCATGGACCCACAGACTGCTGTCCTTCAAGGATCTCCGGCTAATACGACGTTAGTCTCACCATCTACTACAAACTATTGCTGGCTGATATCTAGAACTTTTCTTTCTTTGCTTCTCGCGGTTTGTGACCTCCCTCATTTCATCCCTCCATCCACCCCATCCTCCACTCAACTCCACCTCTCTCTCTCTCTCTCTCTCTCTCTCTCTCTCTCTCTCTCTCTCTCTCTCTCTCTCTCTCTGTAAACCCTGAATCTATCCTGATTGTTTTTCTCATTTCTGTTGTCACTTTTCCCTCTCTAATTGAGAGCAGGATGAAAAAAATAAACCAGTTCGAGTTTATTCCTTTTTTCCTCATTAGTGCTCTCTCTCTCTCTCTCTCTCTCTCTCTCTCTCTCTCTCTCTCTCTCTCTCTCTCTCTCTCTCTGCTTAGCGCTGAAGCAGAAGGCACGTGTAATGGTCTTGGGATATCCCTACAATTGCGGCTCTGGCTCCAGTCCCCACCACTCCATGCCCGCAGGTTTGGGGGCCAGAGGAGGTGGGGAGGGGGTGGGGGAGGGCGGGGGGGGGGGGGGGGGGGGGGGCAGAGAGGAGGGGAGCTGAGGAGGGGGACAGTCCACGTCGAGGGGCACGTGCCCGATCGTCTCCGGGGCACGTGGTGGCCGCGAGCAGGGAGAGGAGGGGGTGGGATAGAGGGGGGGCAATTAGTCCTGTTGTCACACTCGCTTACTCACTTGTCTCCCTTTCCTGGTGTCCGCTGCGAACAAACACGCTTCCCTCCCTTGTGAGTTTGGGACAGGGGGGAGGGTAGGGGGACGGGTGGGTGAGGGAGGCGGAGCAGGGGAGGGGAGGGACAGGGTGAAGTGGGGTGGGGGTGGGGGGGGGGGAAGGTCAGTTCTAAGACATCCCGGGAAAGAGAAGAAGGAGGGAAGAAATAAAAAGGGAGAAAGGAAGAGCTAGAAATTCCGCGGACGTGTCCATAAGAGGCTGATTTGTGAAGACAGGAGATCTTGAATGAGGGAGTGGGGCAACACAATGAAAAACAAGAACGGTCACTTTTCCTCTCACGGTGGTGAAACAAATACGCGCCCATCACCCCCACGCCACACTCACGCTGCGCGTGGTACACATGCATCGTGCACACACACAGCGAGGAGGCACAGAGAACATTTTACAAAAATTCAAATGGCGGAATCCTTTGACCAAAAATCCTGATGAAAGTCAAATGGCATCAGCTCATTCAGTTTGGATGGTAAACGCGAAGAACTGAACCCCTTTTCAAAGTCATACAAGATCGACCCCTCTCGCTTACCCACTCTTTTTTTCCCCCATTATTTTTTTTTCTTTTTTTAAACGAAGGTTCTTGTGTGATAAACAAAGTACCAGTCGCAAAAATAAATAATAATAAATAAATAGATGTTAAGCGAGGAGGGAGAGGGGTGGACGGGGATGCAGATGGGGAAGGAAGAGGGGTAGGTGAGCGGGAGATTCATAAAAGCGAGTGGAGACGGAGGGGGCTGCTGAGCATTTTTGTTCGCCATAAAAACAAATCTAAGTTGTTTAGTATGAGATGCGGGGAGGGGGTGGGGCTGGGGTGGGGTGGGGGATGGGGATGGTGCGTCAAAGAAGAAGAGGTGAAGTCCATCTTCTGGGTATTACCTACAATATTTGCTAATGACGCGTTTCTAGCACGATGTAGGAGAAGAAAAAAACAAAACGAACCAAACAAACAAACCAGAAAAAAAAAAAAAAAAAGAAAAAAGGGGGAAGGGGGGGCGCAGGGGGGGGGGGGGGGGGGGCGGATTTCCGAAATGCACTCCTTATAAGACATATTCAAAATTGTGGGTCCTGGGATGGGCTGGGATAGAGGTGGGGGAGGGGACGGGGAGGTGACGGGGAGTACAGCCTCTGGAACTACTACCGCCTCCCTGGTGCACGTTCCCTGGCCTTCTCTTCTCTTCTCTGAAGCTGAAGCTGAAGAGGTGAGTTTTATGTCCTATTGGCTTGATGTCTATCAGGACATGGTGTCTCAGATGAAGCTTGTAGTTCTGGAGGCAGGACGTCTGGTCGTTCGCGGGAATCTTGGGCTTGGTTCTGCATGGGAGCTATCGTACCCTGTTTAGGATTCCGTCCCAGACTGGAGTCCGGATCCTCTTTCTTCCTGCTGAACTGGTGTCCAGCACTTGGTTCTAGCTCCGTACGTGTGAACCGGTGTCCACTCAGGTGTTGGTCAGCCGACTGTCGGCGTCGTTGTCTTCGCCTCTCCACACCCTCCCCTCCCCACACGGCCTGTCTTAAGGGCTACCAGGTGGCCATCTTCACGCTCGGGTGGCGATGGTCCTGTGCCTCGTGAGGCTGCCTCAAAGAGGAAACAGGACGGGCATCGCTGCAGCGCTGCACGATTCGCTTCCATGGTCCTCACAGTCTACGGTCGAGAAGGCAATTTTTCAGCCTACCATGCCGACTCGAAAACATGTTTTGTCAGGCTTTCTGCGGTGAGGCGACGTTCCATTGCCGAACGCCCCACCATCTCCAGAAGTCGTCTCCCGACGACACAGGCTAGTCCTGGTTTCACCTATAGTGGCTGGAAGGTTGGCTGCGCCGCCCAACGTTGACATCCCACATCAACGCCCTTCGAGAGAGATCTGTCACCTATCCTTCGCAGCGACCGTGTGCATGGCCTTTTCAGGTCCTGATATGATAGAGAAAGTTAAAGATTATATGATTATAGAAATTAGAATCCTAGTGATGAAAAAAAAAAGGGTAAAAAGTCCAAAAATTAGCGAATATGCAACGAACACAAACACATTTTTTGGACTAAGTGAGCAGAATTTCTCTTCAAATCAAGGCAAAATTTGTGCTAAAATGGACATCAGATTTCTGATAATTAAAATTAAAAGAAGGAGGGGGAGGGGGGAGAACTGGTTTGCTCTTTGAAAATAAAATTCCCCATTCTTCCTTTTTTTCGTTTCCTTCTTTCTTTCCTATAAAAGAAATCTTATTATGTGTCATTTGAAAAGAAGTCATAGGAAAAAAATTGATTCTGTATTGAAAAGGACGGATAAAGGGTGAGGGGGAGCGGATGGGAGGGGGTGGGGAGGAATAGTTATATTGAAAACAGAGTCTCCCTTACAGATTTTATTGCAAAATAGTTGAATGTAGTTGGATGCTTTTGGTTTGCTTTTTCTTTATAATTTTTCGAACGGGGATGGGGGGAGGGGGGGGGGGGGGGGGGAAGGGAGAGGGATGAAAGTGGATGGGGGAGTAGGGAGTGTGTGTGTGTGTGTGTGTGTGTGTGTGTGTGTGTGTGTGTGTGTGTGTGTGTGTGTGTGTGTGTGTGTGTGTGTGTGTGTGTGTGTGTGTGTGTGTGTGTGTGTGTGTGTGTGTGTGCTTTCTCTCTTTTAAAAACAGATACATTGGTGGCACAGCTATAAGATGGGTCTTCATCCTGATGAAGACGAACAGAGATCCATCTGAACACTCTCGTGTTTTTAAAGAAAGCAGAGGATGGAAAATGGCCGTGTAATAGGAGAGGAATGATGCTCCGATGATGCGGGGTGGTCTGATAAGAACCGGCGGAAAGTAAATAGCAAGCGCCTTTGAGGCTGGAGGTCTTGTTGATGACGTGGATTTAAAGGGAAGAGGCAAGAGGGTTGGGAGGAGGAGGAGGAGAGGAGAGAGAGAAGCAGCAGCGGGGTAGGGGGAGGGGGAAGGGGACTGGGGGGGGGGGGGGGGGGAGGGTCCCACATAACGCACTTAGCTCTGCAAGGCTCTCCGAGTGTTAACTCACTCACCACCAACGCCCAGTAAAGTATAGGGGGTGACGTAAGGAGTCGAATATCAAGTGGAACAATATTGCGACTTGAAATGACGTCGACAATCGGGGCAGAGAGGCAGGAGTGGGGGTGGGGGGGGGGGGGGTGTTAGGGTGGAAGGAGGATGGGTGGAAAGGGGTGGGGGGGGGGGGGGGGGGGAGGGGAGGAGTCTGGAGTAGCCTTGGGGGACTGGGGTTGCCCGAAAAGCTAGGCTGGTGACACAATACGGGTGAGGTCGGGGTGGATGGAAGTCTGTGGCAGCCAGGCACGTCGCCTGAGGGTGGCCTCCCCTTGCTCTCTTGTCCAGCAGCGCCCTCCTACGCCCCCCCCCCCTCCTTCCCTCCACCATCCCACCCCCCACCCCCCCCCCCCCCCCGCCCCTCGAACTCTACATGCATTCTTGGGCACCATGCTCGCTCCAGGGACAAGGACCCTGGATGATAATAGGGGTGCATTCAGTACCCGGGCACACCCGTGTGAAGCTCTTTATAACGGAGGAAAAATAAAAGATGGTGTCGTTCCTCTCTCTCTCTCTCTCTCTCTCTCTCTCTCTCTCTCTCTCTCTCTCTCTCTTCCCGTGTGGGTGTTGTGGGTCGTTCCCGGCGTCTTCCTGGTACCACAAGATGCTCTCTCCATGACGTCAACAATGGCTGCGCGTGCCAGCACTGAGTCACGTGACCACCATCCCCCTTGCTCCCCCTCTCTCCCCTCCAGTCATATCATGTTGAGTAATATGTGTGCTTCACGCGCGCGCGCGCACGCACGCATACTCACTCACTCACACACACACACACACGCACACACACACACACACACACACACACACACACACACACTCTCTCTCTCTCTCTCTCTCTCTCTCTCTCTCTCTCTCTCTCTCTTACACACACACACACACACACACACACACACACACACACACACACACACACACAGTGGATGACTGACAGACAGAGAGACAGACAGACAGGCAGACAGACAGGCAGAGACAGAGACTCATGTGTGTCAGAACCATTGCTTACTATGCCCGAATTCTTAATTCGGCGTACTAACCACGCTATTTGAGGGTGAGGATGCTTGCCGTCATGCTTTTGGAATCCGAAATATTAGTCATTATTCCAGCGCGCCGTTTGACAGCTCTCACAGTACTCGTGACCGACGAGGTTTCAACACTGACAAGACACCTGTACCCGCCCGTAAATATGCTTAAATTGTGACCTCTCCTACACAAGCGACCGTTCTTGCCGTGTCTGCCTGTCACTGTTAACACAGCCACACATTCAGTGCTCTCACCACGAAATGAGCCCACACAGTGGTGGATGGGAGATGAATTAACCGTCCTATCGGCTGGAGGATCTTCCAGACCAGTAATTCCCAGACCGAAAACTGTATGGAATAGGTCAGTTTCAGTAGGTAGTAGTAGTAGTAGTAGTAGTAGTAGTACGTAGTAGTAGTAGTAGTGTGTAGTGTGTGTGTAGTGTGCTCGCGCGCGCGGGGTGTGTGGTGTGGTGGTGTGTGTGTGTGTGTGTGTGTGTGTGTTGTTGTTGTTGTTGTTGTTGTTGTTGTTGTTTGTTTCTTTCTTTCTTTCTTGTCTTTTCCTTTCTTTTTCTTTCTTTTTTTTTTCTTTTTTTTTTGTCAGACCAGGATCAATCCATGTTGTTTCGAAGCTTGCTGGCAGGCTTGTCTCGTACACACTTTGTGAACTGATTCCAGACCGAAGTCGGTGCTGTGATAACTCTGTCCAATGATGGCAGGCACTTATTTCAGGATCGGATACTGTACTATGATCGGTCCATCCTCTGACGTTTGTTCACTGGTCGCTGCCAGACCATACTCTACTTCTTCTACTCGTTAAGGCAGACAGCTACATAACTTTGAAGATTCTGCAGCATCATCGTGCATTGCGTGTGTGTGTGTGTGTGTGTGTGTGTGTGTGTGTGTGTGTGTGTGTGTGTGTGTGTGTGTGTGTGTGTGAAAGAGAGATCCGTTTCCACCAGCACATTATGACCTACTCCTCCGACTTATGAAATGGGATTTTAAATGCTTAAAGACTCATCGGAAGGACTGTCAGAGGGGCGGAGTCAGCGCGGAAGTAGAATCCGAAGAGAAACATCTCTTCAAACCTGATCATCTCGAGCGGGAACAGAAACCCGGAGTCTTGGGCAAGAGTCACACGCCTTACCCACCTAGGTTAGCAAGGCCCCCTCTTCAACAATAAATGGTTATCTTTTCTTGACACTGTTCCTTTAGTGTAAACATTTAGAACAATAACATTGCTAATTGGACTTTCCGACGTTTTTTTTTTTCCCGTTTCAGTAACATTATCTTATTTTTCCAACATCACTACTTAGTCTCTGTAGCATCACCATGGTTTCTTGTCAGCATTATTTTGTTCTGTCGGTAGTACATTGTCTTGTCAGTGTTACGGGTTTCTCCACGCAGTATTTGATTATTCCTGTAGACCCTCTCAGTATTACTCTTGTCCTCTCGTCACTACTCTTTTCCCTTACAGCATCACTCTTTTGTCCCTTCAGTATTACTCCTTTGTTCTCTTAGAGAATTACTCTTTTGTACTCTATGTATTACTCTTGTCCTCTCGTCACTACTCTTTTTTTCTCCAGCATTACTCTTTTGTCCTCTCAACATTACTCTTCTGTTCTCTCAGCATTACTCTTTTGTCCTCTCAGCATTACTCTTTTGTCCTTTCAGCATTACTCTTTTTATCCTCCCAGAATTACTCTTTTGTCCTCTCAGCATTACTCTTTTGTCATCCTAATCTTATTCAGTTGTTGTCTCTCTCTCAACATTTATTTTTTTTGTCCTCTCATCATTACTCTTTTGTCCTCTCATCATTACTCTTTTGTCCTCCTAGCAGTACTCTTTTGTCCTCTCACCATTACTCTTTTGTCCTCTCAGTATTACTATTTTGTTCTCTCAGCATTACTCTGTTGTCCTAGCATTACTCTTCTTTCCTCTCAGTATTATTCATTTATTCCCTTAGCATCACTCTTCTGTTCTTTTAACATTGCTATGTTGTCCTCTTTGCGTTACTATGTTGTCCCTTCAACATTACTTTTTTTAGTCTGTCAGCATTATTACTGTTTTTTTTTTTTTTTTTTTTTTTTTTTTTTTTTTTTTTTTTTTTTTTTAGACATAATTACTTTTGTCAAACAGTAAATGCAGTGATTAATGGCATGGTGGCTAAACTAACACAGTTTTCGACATATAAAAACTAGGCTTTCCACGAATTTGGAGTATGGCTGCCTTAATGGCGGGATTAAAGAGGTTCATACATACACAACTCCACCCTCTTTGTTGGGTAGATGGGATTAATCCTTGCCTGTCTGTACAGGGAGTGTCCAGGGGAGTATCCGCCTGCGTACGCAGAAGAAAAGGCTATCTGAAAACACAAGGCAATCCCTTGATTTTTTTTCTCCTATATTGAAAAAAAAAAATCATTAAAAATCATGAAAAACATTCAAATGCCATTACAAACACATAAGAAGCCATACAAATAAACTGACATTGCAGGACGGACAGCAAATGTCCACTCTGGACAGGGTAAACCGTTCACTACTTAGTCGTCAGATTATAACAATAACAACAACAACCTGACGTGTCAAAAAAAAAAAAAAGCTGCAATCAGCGCGGGGAAAATGCATGAGTTTTCAGAACCTTGACAAGAGGCAGGAAAGCAGAAGACCACAAAAAAAAAAAAAAAAAACCGACAAAAATAAGTTAAAAGGAATAGGCAGAATCAAAGAGGAGGTCACAGAAAAGAGGTAGTTTCAAGCACAGACTTTCTAGAAGTCAGGAGAACTATTTAGACTGAAGAAGAAAAAGAAAACAGACATCCTCGGGGGAGATAATACGCCGGTCACCTATCACCTATCCCGGAGTCATGAAGACCGTTTGGGAGCCACACAAGACTTTGCCTCCACTTTCCTCCACTCTCCCCGGTTCTCAGACACTCTCAGGCAGTTGTCAAGTGTGAGGTGAGGCCAGTCCATTCACTGATGTTGTCCTCCCATCTCTTTCTCTGTCTCTCCTCTCCTTCTGCCTCCTCGCACTGTTCCTTGTAGAATGGCTTGGGCAAGTCCTGTTGGTCTTGATACATGACCATACCATCTTCTTTTCCTTCTTTTCACTGTGGACAACAGTTTTGCATGGTCCAGTGGCTTCCCTTTCTCTCGTCTGGACCTCCCAAGTTGATAATGTGGTCTTCGTATGGGATTCCAAGGATCTTGTGAAGCATCTCAATTCTCAGTTCACGCTGAACACAAATACTGGCTCACTGGTCAGTAGGACTTGATGCCACATCTTGCGTTTATTTCTTACATGACATAACATGATATTTTGTTAAACTGGGAATTTGAAAAATTATCCTTGTCAACGTGGCGATGTTTCGTTTTTTCGAAATTACTTATTCATTTTTGTATCTCCATCCTAACCGTTTTTTCCTTTAGGTCTAGTGCCGTCTTTAGTGAAATAATGTACATTATCTGCATCAGAAGTACATGTATCTGTTAACACCAGTGCCTTTTTGTTGTCTCTCACAACAAAGAAACTTTAATAAGGAGGAGCTCAACAGCAGATTATCACAGAAGGTTCCACGCCCCCCCCCCCCCCCCCCCCCCCCCACCCCCGCTCCTTCCTCCCTACACCGAGTTTCAGCCCCAAAGACCTTACACGTCATGGGGACATAGGGAGCACCATTAATACCTTATCATTTCGATATTTTAGAGTGTTTTGCTTGTACATTGTGTTATAAGTTTATTCATATTTTGGCTCGCCTACAGCCACGCGGCAGTCTGTTTCAGTGTCATTTGAGGTTACTGTGTTCTAGGCGTGGTGGACTTGCTCTTCTGCAGTTCCCAGTGTTGTGACAGCAGTTTCATTTACCCAGCAATGTGGGGAACCGTCTCAGCGAGGGCGGGGCCCCACTGGCGGCCATGTTGGCAGTCAGTTGACGGCTGACGGCAGTGTTGATGCTTGTTTGTCACTTTTATGACCAGAACCGACACGCCACCCCTGTCACTGATTGCACTGTGTCGGGTTACCGCCCCTGAAGGCTGGTGGCCAGGAAATGGGAGGAGAGAGGAGGGAAGGGATGGGGAAGGGGAGAAGAAGGAGGGGAGGTGGGGATCTGGTTTGGGAGGGTGGTGGAGGGGGGGGAGGTTGAGGATGGTGGTTGTCATTGCCCGAAGGCAGCCAGGAACGACCGACACGTTGACACTGTCACAGCCTCTCCTCCGTGACTCCCCCGACCCCACCCCACCCCTTCCCTCCTCTACTTCCCAAATGCACGCGGATGTTTTGGAGGGGCGGGGAAAGGGGGGGGAGGGAAGGGAGGGGTGTTGACGGGTGTGCACATGGGGAGGGCGGAGGAAGCAGGTTCCGCCACGTGCAGATCCTGCTCCTGATGGGAGGGGCGGCTGTGGTGCCTGCAGCAATCCCAGCGCTTCGTCTGACTGTTCTCTTTTTCTCTTTGCTCTGCTGCCGTGCGTGCGACACCAACGACGATGGCGACAACCAGCTCATGCAGCGCTTCGCTGGTGCTCCTCTCCCCTGAATTGCACGTCGCTACGCTGTACCGAATTGTACTGTACTGTATCGTACTGGATTGTATGAACACTGTACTGTACCGTGCTGTACTGTACTGTACCGTGCTGTACTGTACCCGAACTGTACTGCAATGTACTGGATTGTATGAACACTGTACTGTACTGTACTGTACTGCGCTGTACTGTGCTGCACTGTACCGAATTGTACTGTATCGTACTGGATTGTATGAACACTGTACTGTACCGTGCTGTACTGTACTGTACCGTGCTGTACTGTACCGAACTGTACTGCAATGTACTGGATTGTATGAACACTGTACTGTACTGTACTGTACTGCGCTGTACTGTGCTGCACTGTACCGAATTTGTACTGTATCGTACTGGATTGTATGAACACTGTACTGTACCGTGCTGTACTGTACTGTACCGTGCTGTACTGTACCCAACTGTACTGCAATGTACTGGATTGTATGAACACTGTACTGTACTGTACTGTACTGCGCTGTACTGTGCTGCACTGTACCGAATTGTACTGTATCGTACTGGATTGTATGAACACTGTACTGTACCGTGCTGTACTGTACTGTACCGTGCTGTACTGTACCGAACTGTACTGCAATGTACTGGATTGTATGAACACTGTACTGTACTGTACTGTACTGCGCTGTACTGTGCTGCACTGTACCGAATTGTACTGTATCGTACTGGATTGTATGAACACTGTACTGTACCGTGCTGTACTGTACTGTACCGTGCTGTACTGTACCCAACTGTACTGCAATGTACTGGATTGTATGAACACTGTACTGTACTGTACTGTACTGTACTGTACTGTACTGTACTGTACTGTACTGTGCTGTACTGCGCTGTACTGTGCTGTACTATACCGAACTGTGCTGCATTGTACTTAATTGTATAAACACTGTCCTGTACCGTGCTGTACTGTACTGTACTATGTTGTACTGTGCTGTACTGCGCTGTACTGTACTGTACTGTACTATACTATGTTGTACTGTGCTGTACTGTGCTGTACTGTACTGTGTTGTACTGTGCTGTACTGCGCTGTACTGTGCTGCACTGTACCGAACTGTGCTGCATTGTACTTGATTGTATGAACACTGTACTGTACCGTGCTGTACTGTACTGTACTGTGCTGTACTGTACCAAACTGTACTGCAATGTACTGGATTCTATGAACACTGTACTGTACCGTACTGTACTGTACTATTCTGTGCTGTTGTACCTTTCTCTCATTCCGATTCTGACGCATTCAGTTCTCGATCGTTAAACAAACGTAACATGCAGATTAAACCCCCTCCCCCTCCCCCCTACCCCCTCCCCCCTTTTTTCTTGACAAACTAAAAGTCATTCACATGGATCATTCAAATTAATTATTTATACATGAATAGAAATCAAATCAAATGAAATTAATTGGTAGGAATGAGGGTTTAAACACGCATACACATGCATACACACACACACACACACCACACACACACACACACACACACACACACACACACACACACACACACACACGCATACCCTACAATACAAAGTGTCGCACAGTGGGCGTCACGCAGTACTGCGACCACCGCTGTGCCTTGTTGTGTACTGTACATCATGTACTGCAATGCACTGTAGTTTATTGTGCTGTACTGTACACAGCGTGAGTGTGTGTGTGTGTGTGTGTGTGTGTGTGTGTGTGTGTGTGTGTGTGTGTGTGTGTGTTTTCTTCTTTTTTTTTTCTTTATTTTCGTTCTTTCTGTTTTTGTTTGTTTGTTTTACTTTTTGCTGTCCCATCTTCTGTGCCACCTCAGCGGCACTGCACCCACGCTGCTCATTCTGACACCACCCCGTCCACAGCCACAGCCACAGCCCGGCCCGGCCCGCCACAGCCCCGGCACCGGCAATCCACAGGGAGCAGTCAATGTCAAGTCGTCAAGAGGCAACCCATCGGAGGAGACACTGCACTGCTGCCGAGTCACTTCCGCGGTATTCAGCGGTGCCTGTTTTGATCCAGCCTACGCGGGACATCACCTACTAAGCCCTCTACTGACGACAATGATAAGGGCAGAAATGTTTATTTGCATCGAGTTCTTTGACAGAAGACAAACTGGGACACGTTCGTGGAGGCGAGCCACTCACTGTCCTGCATGCGTTGTCTGGTCAATCCCTTCACGGCAGTCGTGTATATATTCCTCTGTTACAATTCACAGGCCTACCCCCCACAACCGTCGCAGCACTTCCACCGAAGCAACACGATGGTGGTTCGTCTCAAAATGTGGAGTCAAGGTTATTCTGTTTCTTACACACAGGATTTTTGCAGTGTCGGCTCGTTCTTTCTTTCTGTCGCGTTCCCAGCCATGCTAGATCCTCAATCCAGTTAGTAAGGCGAAGTCCACAGTCCACCGCAGAGACCCCGCCGGTCCCCACGGCTTCTCCTGGACCTCAGCCGGACTGGGCCACGTCTGGCATCGCTTCACTATTTGCTGTGGCTGGGCCCTTTGAGGCTTGAGGCCCGGCGCTGTCACCGCCTGAAGAACTACGGGACGAGCACCATACCGTTGGATATCAGTCTGCATGTCCATATTCGGTGAGATGCGTAGTGTCTGGTCTTCTTCTGTGATTGTGATTCTGCAAGAGGTCTGCCCGCTGACCTCTGCCGACACATTCCGACTTCAGAGCAGCTCATGGTTGTCTGGTTACCCTGGTAATACGGGGTTAACGTACAGCAGATAGTGCAGGTTCGGAGTCCCAAGTCTTCGTTCTCTTAGACTATGCTGATTCGCGGCACCTTCTTCCGTATTATCCAGTGTACCCCCCAGTCTCAAGGCTTGGGGGATCCCCAGTCTGCCAACCAGGACACGCCTGTACGCTGTATATAGCCCCGGCGTGAGGCAGTGTGGGTTCATTGAGTAGGAAGCTGGAGTTGTTTGATTTCAATGTCCTAATTTCATTCTAAAGGAACGTGCGTGGATTCATGTTTTAATCCTAGATTGATGTGAACATTGAATGTATTTTGTGGATGTAGTGGTTGTGGAAATGAATTCATCGGCCAAGTTTGTTGGAGGGAAAAGGCAATGCTTTTTTTTTTTTACATTATTAATCATGTGGATTTCCTATTTTGATATTTGGTCTATCCGGATGACCATACTAATTCTCTTGGACCGATTGCTCTTTGTTGCAATTTGTGACAATGCATCATGGGTGTTTTTGTTTCTGTAGCTGAAAATGAAAAGTGACATTTGTACCTTTTGTTCAACCTATTAGAAATTTGTGCGTGCAATACTTACGATTTTGTTTTATCAATCCATTTTGTATTGTTTGAGCCTATCTTCAGTTTTTTGTTAGAATGCTTTGTGTTCCTCACTTTGTTTAGGTGGGGACACACGTTTGGCAGCTTCGTTCGTTAGGGAAAAAGTTGCGTGAATGTTGTAACTTTGTCTACCATCGGTATTCATTGTGACTGAAAGTCGTTCAATTGAGCTGTCTTTCTTTTCGACATGTAGATGGATTTTCAGTCACCCAAAACACTGTTCTTGTCCGCTCAGGCTTATCTCTCTCTGTCTCTCTCTCTCTGTCTCTCTCTCTCTCTCTCTCTCTCTCTCTCTCTCTCTCTCTCTCTCTCTCTCTCTCTCTCTCTCCAAGAAATTTCGGACCAGTTGTTTAAAGGGAGGCGACTCCTCTTCATTTGTTGTTGTTGTTGTTGTTGTTGTTGTTAATGTTGTTGTCGTTGTTGTTAATGTTGTTGTTGTTGTTTATCTATTCGCACGCTTCCCATTGACAGCAGAATACCGATGGTGGGTTCAGGTGGCACTGGTGCCGGTGGTTTATGCTGCGGATGTCCTGTGGATGGCTGATGCTGGATCCGAGCTTTGCCTGAACGACTCTGGGCCTTAACTTGGTCTGAAGGTCACTCCGTACGAAAGACTCTGGGCCTTAACTTGGTCTGAAGGTCCCTCCGTACGAACGACTCTGGGCCTTAACTTGGTCTGAAGGTCCCTCTGTACTAACAAAGGCATTTCAGGCGGACGAGCGGTGCACGTTGTGGTGGCTGACTTACGAAGTGTGTGTGGTTGTTAGAATGAGCATTGGTGACTGTTTTTCTCTGTTGTGTCATCATTGCGTGTGTGAAATTAGTGAAAGAGGTTATTTCGTTCAGTTCATTTCTGTTGCTAGTGAGTTAAGAAGTAAATGGGTGTTAGTTGTTGTTTGTTGTTGTTGTTGTTGTTAGTTGTTTGTTTTTGAGAGCCAGTTATAGGCTCTTCTTCTTGTTGCTGTATGTGCAAATGTATAAAAGTTGTCGTGCTAACTCATTGTGTGTGTGTGTGTGTGTGTGTGTGTGTGTGTGTGTGTGTGCGCGCACGTGCGTGCGTGCGTGCGTGCACGCGCGCGCATGTGTGTGTATGTGTGCGTGTGTGTGTGTGTGTGTGTGTGTGTGTGTGTGTGTGTGTGTGTGTGTGTGTGTGTATGTGCGCGCGCGCGCGCGCGCGCGCGCGTGTGTGTGTGTGTGTGTGTGTGTGTGTGTGTGTGTGTGTGTGTGTGTTTTCAAGCACTTTGAAATATTTCTACATTCATACGTGCATACATACATACTTAACGTATGTATTTGGGTCCGCGCGTCCGTCCGTTCGTATGTGCATACATGCATACGCACGCGTGCGCGCGCGCGCGTGCACACACACACACACACACACACACACACACACACACACACACACACACACACACACACACACTCACACACACACACACACACACACACTCACACACACACTCACACACACACACACACACGCACATACACATACATATGTATGTATACATACATACATACATACATACATACATACATACATACATACATACATACATACAACAAACATACATACATACATACAAGTAAGTACATATATGCACACATACTCACGCGTGCGTGCGCGCGCGCACACACGCACACGCACTCATGCACGCGCGCACGCACACACGCACGCACACACACA
Organism: Conus betulinus; assembly: GCA_016801955.1. NCBI lineage: Eukaryota > Metazoa > Mollusca > Gastropoda > Neogastropoda > Conidae > Conus > Conus betulinus. The sequence goes on from JADBJO010000282.1 coordinate 317,970, forward strand.
CACACACACACACACACACACACACACACACACACACACACACACACACACACACACACTGACGTATTAGGTGTGTGCACGCGTGTGTGCGTGAAAGCATGCCTGCATGTGATACGTGTGTGTGTGTGTGTGTGTGTGTGTGTGTGTGTGTGTGTGTGTGTGTGTGTGTGTGTGTGTGTGTGTGTGCTCACGCTGTGTTTTTGTTTGTTTGTTTTTTTGTTGTTGTTTTGTTTGTTTGTTTGTTTGTTTGTTTGTTTTTGTTTTCAATTTTAGTTAGCAAAGTATCATTGTCCAATTTTGTTCAAAAACGAGCACGAACATTTCTGAACTGATCAGAGCCAAACCATGTGACTAACATGATCACTATGGCTTAATAAGTTTCAGTTCTGTCGTTGTAGCCCTCACGACCAGACAGTCTTTTTCAGGGTGGCCAACACACAGGGACAAAAAAGCTCCTCGCCGTAAGAAATACAAAATAAAAAAATTAAATAAATAATGGAACATGTCCATCTGTTTGTCATAGTACTGTCATCCTTGAGGCGAAATAAAACAGGACTGACATACTTCTCACATAAACTACATGACTGAGACGGCTGATCAAACCAGAGGCTGAAACTGTTCCGTCTCAAATCACAGGACTGACAGTGCTTAATCAAACCACTGAACTGACGTCTACGGGACCAACACTGCTTTAAATGAAGCCACAGGTCTGTCGCGGCTCAATCAACCCATGGGGCGGACATATTTTAATTATAGGACAGGCCAGATCTTGATCGTCTAGATTGAGACCGTTCTTAACGGAACGAATCATTAGATCTCGAAATCTAAATGGTGGGGTTTTGAAAAACAAACAAACTACGTTGTAGTAGTTTCTCTCTGTAAGAATTGTACATTTATGGGAGGGGGGGGGGGGGGGGGGGGGGGGGGGGTGGGGGGTAGAGTCTTTTTTGCCTTGATCGGAAAGATAAATTACGTTGTATTTTCATGATTTCAAGACAGTGGGTTGACATTTAAGCAATCAATGCTATTTCTTATTTCATTTGGTAGAAATTAGGGAGGGGGGAGGGATTCTTTTCTTTTATCTGTACTTTTCCCCCTCTAAGTACAGGCTTATACACATATATACACACATACATACATACACACATACATACATACATACATACATACATACATACATTCACACATGCATACATACATATCCTGTGAATAGTTTCATAATACTGACTCACTGACTTGTTTAGCTGCCTATGACACACCTCTGGGGCAACATTCATCACTTCAGTGCCCCACACGGCCTGGGGAGGGAGAGAGCCATGGGAAGAATATAGATAATAAAAAATAAAACTATACGACGTTTTTTTTTTCTCTTCTGGGACAAAGTACTTTTCATTGTTAAATACTCAATGGTCAAGCAGATCAATTGTTACCTTGTCGTGTACACTTTCATTAATAATGCTTTAACGACAAAGTACTGTAAAGACATTAAGTGTGTCTACTCTGCAGAATCAACAATTGAGCATATATTGGTAAAATGTGCTTTTCGATGAAAACTTTCCTACCTCCGGAAGTTGTGGAATGTATTTTGCCTGTTTCTAATGTTAAGTTATTTATCTAAGTTTTGTAGTTTACTCTGTTCAACCTTTCAATATTTAGATTAGCTGGGTTTTTTTTTTATTATGTAGTCCTATTGCACATTTCATTTCATGTCTCTCTCTCTCTCTCTCTCTCTCTCTCTCTCTCTCTCTCTCTCTCTCTCTCTCTCTCTCTCTCTTCCGTTTAAAAAAAATGTTTGATGATGTTAAAAATTAACAAAGTTTTGCTGTGTTTTATGCTAGAGTCTAAAATCATCGACGCGATGAAAAGACTTTCAATAAAATAACAAAACTAACTAGGCCATGGGAAGAGGGGGACCCAGAGCCAGAGACAGCCACAGACTCCCAGCAAAGCGTCATGAAGGAAGGACTCCCGCACGTCCCCCCTCCCCCCCCCCCCCCCCCCCCCCCCCCTAATAATAATGGTGATGATGATAATAATAATAATGATGATAATAATAATAACAATAATAATGGTAAAAATATCGATATTACTACAACCTCTCATAATAGCTATTTGTATAAGCTACCCAGTAAACATAAATATCGAAAGTACTATGCCTCTCAATGAATATAACAAACGCAGTAAGTAATGAATTTTGACCAACTGGTCATTTCGGGTGGAGGGGGGAGGGGGGAGGGGGGGAGGGACAGAAACAAACAACAAATCTGTTTGGTCTGGTCCTGCCTGAAGAGTTCGGGTTTGAGAAGGCTTGTTATCCGCCCACGTGTACTAGTCGTCTTGCCAGTGATCTTTGACGTGAGTCTGAGTTAGGTGGTTTCGATCGGTCTTTGGTGGCATTCTTGGTGAGATGAATGGTCAGTTTATGGCCTCGAATGCCGACATGACCTGGAAACCAAGCAAAATGTATGTTGAAGCCACCAAATATGAAAGAGGTGTTCAGATTAAAAAAAAAAAAAAAAAAAAAAGGAAAGAAATGTCAACAACTGAGGACGCTGAAAGTCACGGCGAACAGTGGCCTGCACGGCAGGCAGGGAATCAGAGCACATGGAAAATTTTACATTTTTTTTTTTAAAAGTTAGAGATCATTTGAACTACCAGCACCAATTGCTAGTTCAGTTTAAAAAAAGAAAAATAAAGAAAAAGGAAAATAAAACAGATAAAACAAAAAAGGAAAGAATTGTTAATTGTGGATATGTAAACAAGAAACCTCTACAAAGATCAGAAGGATTTTGACCCACCCTTTGTTTCGGGTTCATCAGTGAAAACAAAGTATTTTTCTCGCAATGGGAAGTTATTATTCGTACGGACTGAAAGAGTTTCGTCCTGTGTACGTTTTCTTTTTCTTTCTTTCTTTCTTTCTTTCTTTCTTCCTTTCTTTCTATAACACACACACACACACACACACACACACCACACACACACACACACACACACACACACACACTCACACACACACACACACACACGCACACACCATTTTTTTTCTCTTTTTTTTCTTTTTTCTTTTTTGTAAATGGCAAACTATCACTTTATACACAGTTTGCAGTTCATGTCTGAAACTTCCCAGTGTTGGTGCTCAGCGGGGAATGCTTGTAGTAATCCTAGTGAACAGATCCTGGGTCACCGCCGTCATGAATCATTCTCTGCGAGGTGGTCTGACAGGCAGTGCAGAGGAGAGGTGGCTGACCTCTCTCGAGAGACACTAATGAGAGGTCAGTGTCAGGAGGCGCAGTCAGCCTTCCATCCGTATGGATGACGGGAGATTTAGCCTGTGTCGCCAGGGAACGGCTTCTGGAGATGTGGGGAGGTGGGTGATGGAGCGCTACCTGACTGCGATTACACTGGCCTGGGCGTCCTTTTTTTTTTTTTTTTTTTTTAAATCAGCATAGTGGTCACTATCTTCTGGGCTAAAGAATGGCCCTCCCGGCCGTAGTCAGTGAGGACTCTTTTCAGGGACCCACGCGGCGCTCCAGCGACGTCCGTCCTGCTCCTTCTCTGAGGCGGGCTCACGCGAAACAGGACTATCGCCACCCGAGCAGGAAGAAGGCCGCCTGGCAGCCATGAAAACAGGCCTTTTTAGGGTAAGGGTGGAGGAGAAGCGAAGAATACCGACGCCCACAGTCGGCCGACCAACGCCGCAAAGTGGACACCAGTTGACACGGAACCAGAACCGGGTGCTGGACACCAGTTCAGCGCGGCAAAAGAAGAGGACCCAGACTCCAGACTGGAACGAAAAGCCCCCCGTCCGGAACCAGCCCAAGACTCCTACCGACAACAGACCTGCCACCCAAACAACAGACTTCGGTCTGTGAGGATACCAGGTCATTAAGGGCCTCTAGCCGATAGGACGTAAAATTCACCTCACTCCTTACTTGAGTTCGCCATTTCATCAGATTAGCACCGCGGATTCGCGCCAAAACCTAATACCTTTGTCCGTTTGCCGCGGTCTGTCTTTACACACACACACACACACACACACACAAATAGTTAAAACAGGTTTGGTCATTTTTGTGTTCCGGAATTTGTAATAATCCTGTGGAGCAATTCTGAATCAACATTTTGATCCGCATCAATGATTTAATGGGTTCTTCCTCAGTCCACAAATGATCTTTTGATCAAGCTGGAGGTGAAAAGAATTCTGTAATGTTTGCGTGATCGAGTCTGACAGACAAACAAATGGACTCGACAAAAGCATTACGTCCTCGGAGATTATGGCTACACAAGAAAGGTAACTTCCTCCCCCATTAACACGCACTTACATGCAACTTTATGGCATGCTGCTTGGCGCCTGTTCTTCTGACGCACATGCAGACAGGCGGCACACACCAGAAGAACACTTGGTCTTTTTTCTGTTGGTTCGGTGTAACGATGCGTTCCAGACCCAGAGAGCTACACCATACTGAAGAAACGTAATTTGTGTGTGCATAATTCTGTTTCGGAGTTGTGTGCGTGCTTCGACTGGGGTATAAAGGCAATTTAAGACATTTCCCTTTGAAGGTAGTTTTTCTGTTTTTGTTTGGATGTTCGATGTCATCTGTCTGCTAGATGAACCGCTACCGCAGAGAGAGCAGCGATCTGGAGTTAACATGCGTACAAAGGAAAATACTTCAGAAAACATTTGGGAGGCAAAGCACAAACTGCTGTTTCTAATCTTCGCGACTGGTTTGTTGATTTGAAAGGTTAGAAATCAAGTTATCTGGATATGTTGACTTGAAACTCTTTCCTTTCAAGTGTTTACTGTTTTTACCCTATGCGCATCTCCACCTACAACTATATCAAACTTCTGTTTCTTATCTTCGCGACTGGTGTGTGCGTGCGTGCGTTTGTCCCCCCTGGTTTGTCCTGCCTGGTTTGTCCCCCTGGTGTGTCCTCCCTGGTTCCCCCCCCCCCCCCCCTGGTTTGTCCCCCCTGGTTTGTCCTCCCTGGTTTGTCCCCCTGGTGTGTCCCCCCTGGTTTGTCCCCCCCCCCCCCCCCCCTGGTTTGTCCTCCCTGATTTGTCCCCCCTGGTTTGTCCTGCCTGGTTTGTCCTGCCTGGTTTGTCCCACTGGTGTGTCCTCCCTGGTTTGTCCCCCCTGGTTTGTCCTCCCTGGTCTGTCCTCCCTGGTCTGTCCTCCCTGGTCTGTCCTCCCTGGTTTGTCCTTCCTGGTCTGTCCTCCCTGGTTTGTCCTCCCTGGTCTGTCCTCCCTGGTTTGTCCTTCCTGGTCTGTCCTCCCTGGTCTGTCCTCCCTGGTCTGTCCTCCCTGGTCTGTCCTCCCTGGTTTGTCCCCCCTGGTTTGTCCTCCCTGGTCTGTCCTCCCTGGTCTGTCCTCCCTGATCTGTCCTCCCTGGTCTGTCCTCCCTGGTTTGTCCTTCCTGGTCTGTCCTCCCTGGTCTGTCCTCCTGGTCTGTCCTCCCTGGTTTGTCCTGACAGGTTTGTCCTCCCTGGTCTGTCCTCCCTGGTTTGTCCTCCTGGTTTGTCCTCCCTGATTTGTCCTCCCTGGTTTGTCCTGCCTGGTTTGTCCCCACTGGTGTGTCCTCCCTGGTTTGTCCCCCCTGGTTTGTCCTCCCTGGTCTGTCCTCCCTGGTCTGTCCTCCCTGGTCTGTCCTCCCTGGTTTCTGTCCTTCCTGGTCTGTCCTCCCTGGTTTGTCCTCCCTGGTCTGTCCTCCCTGGTTTGTCCTTCCTGGTCTGTCCTCCCTGGTCTGTCCTCCCTGGTCTGTCCTCCTGGTCTGTCCCCCTGGTTTGTCCCCCCTGGTTTGTCCTCCCTGGTCTGTCCTCCCTGGTCTGTCCTCCCTGTCCTCCCTGTCCTCCCTGGTCTGTCCTCCCTGGTTGTTCCTTCCTGGTCTGTCCTCCCTGGTCTGTCCTCCCTGGTCTGTCCTCCCTGGTCTGTCCTCCCTGGTTTGTCCTGACAGGTTTGTCCTCCCTGGTCTGTCCTCCTCCCTGGTTTGTCCTCCCTGGTTTGTCCTCCCTGGTTTGTCCTCCCTGGTCTGTCCTCCCTGGTCTGTCCTTCCTGGTTTGTCCTGACAGGTTTGTCCTCCCTGGTCTGTCCTCCCTGGTTTGTCCTCCCTGGTTTGTCCTGACAGGTTTGTCCCCACTGGTCTGTCCTCCCTGGTTTGTCCTCCCTGGTTTGTCCTCCCTGGTTTGTCCTCCCTGGTCTGTCCTTTCTGGTTTGTACTGACAGGTTTGTCCTCCCTGGTCTGTCCTCCCTGGTTTGTCCTCCCTGGTTTGTCCTGACAGGTTTGTCCTCCCTGGTCTGTCCTTCCTGGTTTGTCCCCCCTGGTTTGACCTGCCTGTCTGTCCTTCCTGGTTTGTCCCCCCTGGTTTGACCTCCCTGGTCTGTCCTTCCTGGTTTGTCCTCCCTGGTTTGTCCTCCCTGGTTTGTCCTTCCTGGTTTGTCCTCCCTGGGTCTGTCCTTCCTGGTTTGTCCTCCCTGGTCTGTCCTTCCTGGTTTGTCCTTCCTGGTTTGTCCTCCCTGGTTTGTCCCTCCCTGGTCTGTCCTCCCTGGTTTGTCCTCCCTGGTTTGTCCTCCCTGGTCTGTCCTCCCTGGTTTGTCCTCCCTGGTCTGTCCTTCCTGGTTTGTCCTCCCTGGTCTGTCCTGACAGGTTTGTCCTCCCTGGTCTGTCCTGACAGGTTTGTCCTCCCTGGTCTGTCCTCCCTGGTCTGTCCTTCTTGGTTTGTCCTCCCTGGTCTGTCCTCCCTGCTTTGTCCTCCCTGGTTTGTCCTTCCTGGTTTGTCCTCCCTGGTCTGTCCTCCCTGGTCTGTCCTTCCTGGTCTGTCCTTCTTGGTTTGTACTCCCTGGTTTGTCCTCCCTGGTCTGTCCTTCCTGGTTTGTCCTCCCTGGTCTGTCCTCCCTGGTCTGTCCTCCCTGGTCTGTCCTCCCTTGTCTGTCCTCCCTGGTTTGTCCTCCCTGGTTTGTCCTTCCTGGTTTGTCCTCCCTGGTCTGTCCTCCCTGGTCTGTCCTCTCTGGTCTGTCCTCCCTGGGTCTGTGTCCTCCCTGGTCTGTCCTCCCTGGTTTGTCCTCCCTGGTCTGTCCTGACAGGTTTGTCCTCCTTGGTCTGTCCTCCCTGGTTTGTCCTCCTTGGTCTGTCCTGACAGGTTTGTCCTGACAGGTCTGTCCTCCCTGGTTTGTCCTCCCTGGTCTGTCCTGACAGTTTGTCCTCCCTGGTCTGTCCTCCCTGGTTTGTCCTCCCTGGTCTGTCCTTCCTGGTTTGTCCTCCCCTGGTTTGTCCTCCCTGGTCTGTCCTTCCTGGTTTGTCCTCCCTGGTCTGTCCTCCCTGGTTTGTACTGACAGGTTTGTCCTCCCTGGTTTGTCCCCCCCTGGTTTGTCCTGACAGGTTTGTTCTCCCTGGTCTGTCCTCCCTGGTCTGTCCTCCCTGGTTTGTAATCCCTGGTTTGTCCCCCCTGGTCTGTCCTCCCTGGTTTGTAATCCCTGGTTTGTCCTCCCTGGTCTGTCCTTCCTGGTTTGTCCCCCCTGGTCTGTCCTCCCTGGTTTGTCCCCCCTGGTCTGTTCTCCCTGGTTTGTCCTCCCTGGTTTGTCCTGCCTGGTTTGCCCCCCCCTGGTCTGTCCTCCCTGGTTTGTAATCCCTGGTTTGTCCTCCCTGGTCTGTCCTCCCTGGTTTGTCCCCCCTGTCTCTGTTCTCCCTGGTTTGTCCTCCCTGGTTTGTCCTGCTGCTGGTTTGCCCCCCTGGTCTGTCCTCCCTGGTTTGTAATCCCTGGTTTGTCCCCCCTGGTCTGTCCTCCCTGGTTTGTAATCCCTGGTTTGTCCTCCCTGGTCTGTCCTTCCTGGTTTGTCCCCCCTGGTCTGTCCTCCCTGGTTTGTCCCCCCTGGTCTGTTCTCCCTGGTTTGTCCTCCCTGTTTTGTCCCCCTGGTTTGCCCCCCCCCCCCCCTCCAGTTTGTTCCCCCCGGTTTGTCCTCCCCCTGGCTAGTCCTGCCGTAGCCCCCGGTACCAGCCTTCCACAGGGAGGACCCAAGCTGCTATGAGCCATCCATTAGTGGAGACTCTGCGCAGTTACCGAACCACTGCCGTGGTGTTCAGAGGTGCCCTCTGCTCTGACATAGTCCTACTAAAGACCAGATTTGCTTGGTCACGGAGCCAGTGTGGATGCTCAACCCTTCAAGAAGGCGACACCACATTCGTTCAATGACGGACACTATAAACTGGCCGATATCGATGATCTCGGCAAGAGGACACAAAGGGAGTAGACGCGAAGATAAAATCAAAACTTACATCACCACGCGAGCAGGGTATAAAGCGCCACCAGAATTTAGGCCCTTTTTTTTCCCCTTTTACGCTGATCGAAGAATATGTGGATGATGAACACGACGTTATGGTCAGACACTATGTCATAGGGCTATACTACGCTTACATTTTCTGATATATGCCGGTGTCAACCAGGCTCGAGTGATACAGACACCTGCAGTGTTGGTCAGAAAAATTTGAGCAACATTCTAAGAGACGTATCCATGCAGTGGATGAAACTCGATAGCTTGGTTCCAAACTTCCCGTTTAATGCCACAACGAACTAAACTCTAGGTGGGCATCAGTCGGAGCAAACACACACACACGCGCGCGCGCGCGCATGCACGCACGCACGCACACATGCACACATGCACACACAAGCGCACACAAACACGCACACAAGCACACAAACACACGCACGCACGCACACGCGCGAACACACACACACGCACACACACATACACATACACGCACGCGCACGCGCGCGCGTGCACGCACGCACACACACACACACACACACACACACACACACACACACACACACACAGGGCTCTGATGATAATCGAATCCATTGATCTTTGCTATCTGATCGAACCATGAATACTCGAGAGAACATTCATATGCTTACACGTGTATATGTGTGTGGTTTGAGAAAAAAAAAAACAAAGCATGAGCATCGTTCACGTCGACAGTTTGTGCATGCAGTATTTCAATGCTGTTTGTTTGTTCTTCCTATCACTAATATATCCCCCAAAGTTTGCTAGGATTACAACTTGCAAAAAAAAAAAAAAAAAAAAAAAAAAAAAAAAAAAAAACACTGAACTTAGAAATTCTCACATTTCTTTTTTTTTTTTTTTAACAGGCAAGCGTGGAACTGTATCTACTGTGACAGAAATATGCGCAATACCCCTTCTCTCCGACTTTCAAAGATTCCTATCTATTATCCACAAGTATTTGCTCCTCTTTTTCAGAAACTGCAACGAAAAAAATTCGTTAGCAAGTTTCGAGAGGTCAGAATTCGAGCAACATCTATTTATATTCACCCATGAGAACAAAAATTATTTCCTTTTTGATGAGTTAAGGATAAAGGTTATGTTGATTAATTATTGAAAGGAAAAAAAGGGGGTGAGGTGGTGTGGGATGGGGGGTGGGGGGCTATCCCGCAATGCTTTGAGAGCAGTGAAGATGGACAAAGTTCGCAGAACGGAAGGGAGTTCCGAACCATGCGAGAGATCTATACAGGTCCACTGCACT
>JADBJO010000282.1:332500-357500 GCA_016801955.1 Conus betulinus
GTCACAGACAAGATTTGTGACTTATATGTCACCGACAGCAGAACACGTGTGACTGGCATCTCACAGACAACAAGCATTCTGACCCCTACCTCATGAACATCACTTAGCGTGACTTTGGTGTGTGTGTGTGTGTGTGTGTGTGTGAGTGTGTGTGTGTGTGTGTGTGTGTGTGTGTGTGTGTGTGTGTGTGTGTTCAGAACTCTCTCTCTTTCTCTCTCCCTCCCTTTCTCTCTCTCTCTCTCTCTCTCTCTCTCTCTCTCTCTCTCTCTCTCTCTCTCTCTCTCTCTCTCTCTCTCTCTCTCTTGCGCGCGTGTTTGTGATTTCAGAACTCACTCTCTCTCTCTGTCTCTCTCTCTCTCTCTCTCTCTCTCTCTCTCTCTCTCTTATTCAGTTTTTTCATCAATATAACATTCATATTGTCTCTGGCTCTTCCCTCTTCCTCTTCATGAGAGAGTGAGTTCTGATGCCTCACCCTACCAGTGAGAGGACTTTTCTACAGTTTGTGAAAAATGGGGGGGGGGGGGGGGGGGAGAGAGGAGGAAGGGGAAGGAAGGGGGCGGTAAAGGGCTAAAAAAACATAATGTTGTAAACATTTTCTGTGATTGTTTGAATCTTTAGACAATAAATCAATAAAGAAAAAAGCTCTTCATTCACGGTAGTAATTGTGAAAATTGGCTACTGATCGGAACGTGCATCTAACGTTTTATTTCGTATTGTTTGTTTTGTTCGGTGTTAATATTCACAAACAACAACGACAATTAATATTGGTCATGATAATGATACTAATGATAATATAAATAATAGCGATAACAATAATAATAATAATAATCATAATAATGATTATAGTAGTAACAATAATAATAATGATGATGATGATGATGTTGATGATGATGATGATAAGTGAATGAATAAATACACGAATGAATGAATACATGAATAGATTTTTTTTTTGTTTTTAATCAAATCAAACCTCTGCAAAACGTTCCAAAAACTGGTATGAACCGATCTGCAATGCAGATTGCGGCAAATACGGCGATGAAAGTACTCATTCCAACACAGTCGTCTTTTTTCTTCTTTTTTTTTTGTTTGTTTGTTGCTAATGACACAAAGCTGATTTATCCAATACAGCTGTAGGTCTGGTTGCTTCAATATTGTTCTAAAAAATCAGATGCTTAACATGTTTAAGGACGGGGGGGGGGGGGGGGGGGGGGGGGGGGGGGGGGGGGAGCTGAGAATCGAATAGATAGTTCTTTGTTAAAGTTTTGATTAGTGAAGAAAATCTTTTTATGTAACCATTGAAGAATTCTGCTGTTCATAATTACCTAACCTTTTCTTTTTTAAACCCTGGTGATCAGAGATACACTATCGAACTACATGTCTTTGGTAGTTCATCTGGTGAGGATTGGTCAATAACAATTTCACTTTTGACATCGACAAAAAGTAGAGTAAACAAGACAGAAATGGTTGTGAATGATTTTACTGTCTCTCAGAAAACTACAATACAAGAAATCATTACGACAGACTCAAAGCGTGTCCACCTCCACCTCTCTCTCTCTCTCTCTCTCTCTCTCTCTCTCTCTCCTGAAAAGCCACTGGGGCGTAGCACTGACAAGCCCTTCACCAAATTCCTGTCAAAAGTCTGAGTCTATGCAAATGCTTTTCCTGTCCATTCTGATCCATGTATATATAGCCTACATAGAAACCATCTTGCACTTTCCGGTAATCTAGAGGAAAAAACTCTCAAAGCGAAATATTTCGCTTTCCGGTTATCTAGTGACAAACACTCGATGATTCCAAGGCGAAACGTTTTGACAAAGGTTACTTTAGTTCATAAGCCCCATCTGTCTGGAACTCACTGCCAGTCAATCTAGGATGCAATTTTTCCTCCCATAATGCAACTTGAAACGTGTTCTGTTTGAGAGGCTTTTCTGTCAACCTTCAAAAGAGAGGTTAAATTACGAACAAGAAAGGTCACGCTGTCTCCAAAAATGAGATCATTATACGCTCATAATTCCAAAGGAATGCTGCTCACATAATCAAATCGAAATGCCAACACAGTGCTCACAAGGACAAATATATCCCCCCCCCCCCCCCCTATAAGCCGGGCATATATGCAAGCTTGGAACGTCCCCTTATTTGGGTGATGTCTCCTTGTTTGTTCTATGTACTCTGAGTTGGCATTTGTGTTGGGCGCTTTGGTGTTGTGAGAGCAGCATTCTTTGGAGTTACGATTGATATAATCATCTCATCATGGGGGCTCAAGCGACCCTACTTGTTCGTTCGTTTTTTTTACTGTTTGCTGTTCCCTGCCTTCCTTTCAGATTTCCATTCCTACCAGTCACACCGAGGTTACCTGTGTTTGTTTCTGTTTGTCTGTTTGCCCTGTTAGACTATACTCAAAATTGAAACAGGCTGTGTTAATTTGTTCATCTCTCCAATTGTTGCTGCTGTGTACATGTGCGGGGTACAGGGTCGTTAACTACCTCATTGAAAATGGCCATTAAAAGATACCTTGGCTCTCTGCATGGTGTGTGTGTGTGTGTGTGTGTGTGTGTGTGTGTGTGTGTGCGCAAGCGCGCGCGCGCGCAAGCAATGCGTGGATGTGTGTGTGTGTGAAGGTGTTAGTACGGAAAGGGCGGACTGGGGTTGGAGGGGGGGAGGTGGCTGGGTAAACGGATGGAAAGGGAGAGTAGAGTACATGGCATGCGGTGTGGATGAGATTGAAAGCAGCAAGTTTGAGATTGACAATGCGCAGATTAAGCGACGTGTTTAGGAATATCCATGCCGTTATTAGCAAATGATGTTCATATTTGTTGCCTTGCTTTAATTTAGCACTATTTTTCGTGTTTCTTTTTTTTTTTTTTTTTTTTTTTTTTTTTTTTTTTTGCTTTTACAAGTCTAGGCCTACAGCGGGTCAGACCTGAATTTGTTTATAGGAAATTGCGCTGGATAATAACAATAATAATGATAATAACAACAATACCAATAAATAATAATGATGATAATATAATGATGATAATGATAATAATAATGATAAAGATAAGAATTATTATTATTATCATGCAACGATAATGATGATAATGATAATAATAATTATTATTATCCTCATTATTATTATCATTATCATCATCATTATCTTTATCATCATCATTATTATCATTATCACTTTTTGTTGTTGTTGTTATTCATAATCTATTATTCATTTATCATCATCATCATCATCATCATCATCATCACGATCATCATCATCATCATTACTATTGTTATTATTATTCCTATCATTGTTATGACCATCATCTTCGTCGTCGTTGTCGTCGTCGTCGTCGTCGTCGTTGTTGTTGTTGTTGTTATTGTTGTTGCCATAAAATAATCATAACAAATGATTTCTTCAAAAAAAAAAAAAAAAAAAAAAAAAAAACGAAAAAAAAAAAAAAAAAAAAAAAAAAAATGAGCGACTACAGATACTGTCTACTCTTCTTTTGTCTAAAAAATCCTGATGTGACAGACTCATAGCCGGTGCAAGACATAAAACTGGATCACGAAGTAAAGGATGAGGACAGCTTCCTATCAGAATCAAAACACTTCAAAGAATAAAGACGTGATACAAGAAATAAACAATTACTTTCTCCTATGCAAACAGTACAATAAACGACACTCTCTTGTGAACTTCAACTCGCAGCTTCCGTTCTAATTTCGTCAGAGCCCAACCGACCTCTGAAAGTCTTTTCACGGGTGACTCTTTCCCTCCGAATATTGAACAGTAGAAGGAACAATAAAGAAAGATTACGGACACTTTCCCTCGGAATATTGAACAGTAAAAAGAACAATAAAGAAAGATTATGGACACTTTCCCTCGGAATGTTGAACAGTAAAAAGAACAATAAAGAAAGATTATGGACACTTTCCCTCGGAATATTGAACAGTAAAAAGAACAATAAAGAAAGATTATGGACACTTTCCCTCGGAATATTGAACAGTAAAAAGAACAATCAAGAAAGATTATGGACACTTTCCCTCGGAAAAACTTAACAGAACAAGAAACAGGGGGTTTTTTCTAAAAAAAGGTATAAATATTTTCCCATGGAAAAAAGAAAGTAATAAAGGAACAATAAAGAAAGATTATAAACACTTTCTCAAGGGGGGAAAAAACACAATAAAAGGAACAATAAAGAAACATGAAAAATTTTCATCGGAAAATTAAACAGTTAAAGGAAGACTAACGACAGATTATGAACACTTTCCCTTGGAAAATTGAACAGCAAAAGGGAACAACAATGAAGAAAAATTGTGAACACTTTCCCCCGGAATACTGAACGATAAAAGGAACGATTGAGACAGATTATGAACACTTAACCACGGAAAACTTAGCAAAAGAAACAAACAGTTTCTTTTTTAATGAAAAGTATAAACACCTTCCCACAGAAAAGAAAGCAATAAAGATTATGAACATATTCCCTCGGAAAATTGAACAGTGAAAGAAACGATAAATAAAGATTGTGAATACTTTCCTCGGAATATTGAACAGTAAAAGGAACAATAAAGACAGACTACAGACGCTTTCGGAAATCCGAACAGTAAAAGAACAACAAAGAAAGATTATAAAACTTTCCCTCGGAAAATCGAACCGTATAAGAACACTAAAAAGAAAGATTATAAACACTTTCCCTCGGAATATTGAACAGTAAAAGGAACACTGAAGAAAGATTATGAACGTTTCCCTTTGGAAAAGGAATAAGAAAAAAACAATAAAGAACGATTACGAACACTTTCCCTCGGAACCTTGACCAGTAAAAGGAATTATAAAGAAAGATTATGAACACCTTCCCTCGGAAAACTTAACAACAGAAGAAACACTCTTTAGAAAGTATAAACACTTTCCCACAGAAAAGAAAACAACGAAAGGAACTTTAAAGAAAGATTATGAACACTTTCCCTCGGAACTTTGAACAATAAAGGAACAATAACGACAGACTGTGAACACTTTCCCTCGGATTACTGAACAGTAAAAGGAACGATAAAGAAATAAGTGAACACGTTTCCTAGGAATATTGAACTATTAAAAGGAACAATAACGACAGATTTTGAACACTTTCCCTCGGAATATTGAGCAGTAAAAGGAACAATAAAAAAAAGGACATTGAACACGTTCCCTCCGAAAACTTGACAACAGAAGAAACAGGATTTTTTTTTTGAGAAGAAACAGATTTTTTTTTTTTTTTTTTTTTTTTTTTTTTTTTTAGAAGAAACAGGATTTTTTTTAAAAGTATAAACACCACCTCACGGAATAGAAATCAATTAAAGGAACAATGAAGAAAGATCGTGAACACTTTTCCTTGGAAAATTGAACAGTAAAAGAAACAATAAAGAAAGGTTATGAATGCTTTCCTCGGAAAATTGAGCAACAAAAGCTACAATATAAGACAGATTATGTACTCGGAATATTATACACTTATCAAACACTTTCCCCATCGGAATGTTATACAATAAAAGGAACAAGAAAGAAAGATTATAAACTCTTTTCCCCCGGAAAACCTAAGAATAAAAGGAACAGTTGAAGAAAATATTTTGAAAAATCTACTTCGGAATGCAAATAGTGACAGGAACAATAAAGGAAGATTATAAACGCTTTCCCTCGGAAAATTTAGCAACAAAAGTAACAACAATTTTTTTTTTTTTAATTATGAATGCTTTCTCTCGGACAACTTAACAGTCAAAACAACTGTAAACACTTTCCCATGGAAAAGTAAACAATGAAGGGAACAATAAAGAAAGATCGTGAACGCAGTCCCTCGGGAAATTGAACAATAAAAGTAACCATAAGAAAAATTATGCACGCTTTCCCTTGGAAAATTGAACAATAAAAAGAGATCATAAAAAAAAAAAAATTCGGAAAATTAAACGATGAAAGGAATAATAAAGAACATTTATGAACATTTTTTGACTGAAAAAGAAACAAGAAAAGTAACAAGAAAAAACAGATTAAGAGCACTTTCTCTTGAAGATGTAAACAATGAAAGGAACCATAAGTAAACAATATGACCACTTTCCATCGAAAGAAAAGAGCAATAACAGGACCAAAAAGTGAAGAATACTGGCACTTTTCTAAAAGAAAAGAAAAAGAACAACAAAAGGAACAATTGATAAAGATTATGAGCACGTTCTCTAATGAAAAGTACAATAATAAAAGTACAAGATAAGGAACAATCTGTAGATATTATGAACATCTTTTTTCCACAAGGAAAGTACAAAGAAAGGAACAGTAAGCAAAGATCACGAACATTTTGTCGCAGAAAAGTATAATGATAGGTACGAGAAGCAAAGATCAGGGACAGATGATAATTAATTCATAATTAAGAAAAACGTGTAATGAGAACTACAAGAAGTGATGATTATGAACACACTTTTTCTCGAGAAAATTACAATGAATGGAACGATATATCAATGTTTTCTCTCAGGAAAATACAATTGAAGGTACAATAAACATTATCAACACTTTATCTAAGAAAAAGTACATAAAAAAGAACAATCACGTTATGATAACTTTACTCGAAAAATAATAGAATGAAAATTAATCAATCATAGTAAATATAGAATATAAAGATTTTCTCTCAGAAAAAGTATAATGAAAATTACAATAAATAAAGATCACGAACACTATCTATTACTTTAAAATAACAAGAGGAAGGGGGAGAAAAAGAAGAAGAAAAGAAGGAAAAAAGAAGAAAATATGTTCTAGTGTAAGATTAGAAACACTTTTCCCCTGGGGAAAAAATACGAAGAGATGGAGGTCGGTCTGGATAAAGCCGGAGGTCGGCCTGAATTTAACTGCCCTGGGATGAGTTTGGGCACGTGCCCTGTTTCATCCGGGAGTGATTACAGCAACAAAAATGTTGCAATATATGCATTGTAATGAGAATGAAATGTAAAGATTTTCCGGATCAAATGAAAAGGGAAAAGGTAGATAACCATCGAAGGCAAAAAAGAAAAAAAAAAAAAAAAAAAAAAAAAAAAAAAACAGCAAGAAAAAAAAAAAAAGGTCGACAGTAAAGAAAGATTAAGACAAACCCTTGAAGAGAGTATGGGAAGAATGTCCGGGAGGTTGGAGTTTAATTTATGTATGGTAAAAGAGCTCCCCTTCCACCCCCTCCAAACCTCCCCCCTCCCCCCCTCCCCCTCACCCCGCGCATGTCCCCCTCCCCGGTATCCCCATGGAGGCACTTGATAAAACAACATTAGACACGACACAAAAATACTTTAGTGTTCCGTCGTCCAAACGTACAGATGTTGTTGTGAAAATCTTGAATGAGGCAGGGAACAGTACACAGGAATTAACGAAGAAGTATGGAAGTATGGTAACTCTTGCGCCCATGATGAAACAGATCGACGCCCATGATTCCAAACGAATGCTGCTTACGACGCCAAATTGCCCAGCAGAAATGACAACACAGAGCACACAGAACAAGCAAGGAGATGCGCTATGTGCCACACAGAGCACACAGAACAAACAAGGAGACATCTGGTTTGTTCTGTGTGCTCTGTGTGTCATTTCTGCTGGGCGATTCGGTGTCGTACGTAAGCAGCATTCGTTTTGGAAATATGGGCGTCTATTCATTATCATCATGGGAGCAAGAGTTCCCCTTCTTGTATAAATGTTGTTCGTTAGGTTAGGCAGCCCGCGGGAGATTCGGTATTCTGGTTGTTACATGCTGCTGTCCTTTGATGACGTGGCAGAATGCAGATGGCTGCGGACTGCCCTTCCCTGTCTAGCAGCAGCAGCATCGACATTGGGCAACAGCAGTTCCTCTGGCGACCCGACCTCCCTTCCCCGCCCTCCGCTCACCACGCTGACGTCACGGTGACGTCAGACAAAGGCGGGTTGTCCCCTCTGTGCGGGGAGCCAGCTATGACATCACTCACTTTCCCGCCCCTCGAGTTTGACTCTCTGCCCAACGCCATTCTGTCGTCATCCCACAGGTGAGGCATTTCTGTCTGGTAGGTGTGAGGGGTGTTGATGGTGGTGGTGGTGGGTGGTGGTGACTGTTTAAACTTTCTTTCTGTATTTTTGTTTCTGTGTGTGTGTGTGTGTGTGTGTGTGTGTGTGTGTGTGTGTGTTTCTCTCTCTCTCTTTCTTTCTGTCTCTTTCATTCTTTCGTTCTTTTCTTTTTTTTTTCTCTTTTTTTTTTTTTTTGTGATCGCGGCGTGTAATTTCTACCTCGTAATGACGGTTGTTGTTGTTGTTTTTGTTGTTGTCGTGCTCTGGCTAAAAGACTCCAGGGATCATCCAAACAGCCGAAGTACTTGAACACTATGGTACAAATGCATCAGCTGGGGATGAGAACATTACGTGTGTGACCGTTTTTTGATTACCCCTCCACATGGGCAGCCACACTCCGACTTCGGGGGATTTTGGAGACTGATAATGTCATGCTAGGAGCTGTCACAACTGAAGACAATCCCCGCAGAACTATGCAGAGAGCATAACAACATTTTGATGTAGCTTTGGTGTTCTAGCCTGTCAATTGGCCTGACATAGCCTTAAGCCAAGACGGGTGATGACGGTGATGGTGATGATGTCTCTCTGCCCCAAAAGATTCTTTTTGTCATCATCACAAAGATGAATCATACTTGTCTAGTGGTGACGGTCGTAGTGGCGGTGGTGTGGTACCGCTGGCGAATCTCTGCCCACCTCTTTGATCTCATCGTCTCCAAGGTGAGACATTTCTCCCTGATCGTGAGGGTGTGGCAGTAATCGTGATGATGGCTCTCTGCCCCATACTTCTTTTTTAAGTCATCACGAAGATGAATCGAATCTATCTAGTCGTAATGGTCATGGTGGTAGGTTGTGTGGGGGTGTGGGATGGGGGGATGGTAGGGAGGGTGAATCTCAAACCAACACTTTGTTGCCGTCTTTACACAGCGCGAGACATTTCTGCTCCGTAGTGGTGGTGGTGGTGGTGGTGGTGATGATGGTAGTAACTCTTTGTCCAAAGTCTTACTGTCATCATTCCAGAGGTGAGACGTTTCTTCCTTTTGTGGTGATGGTGCTGGTGGTCGTGGTGAATGCGATGGTTGCAGTGGCTGTTAAAAAAAAAAAAAAAAAAAAAAAAAGAGAGAGAAAAAAAAAAAAAAAGGTGGTGATAGTTATCTCGGATGGCCGTAATCTTGTCAGTATGTTGTGTTTTGTTGGCATCCTCCTCTCAGCCTCTTCTTTCCGACAGGCAGTGTGTTTAGTAATGTCATGCAATGTTCAAATAAACAAGCAAAAAAAACAAACACAACAGCGACCAAAAAACAAACAAACAAAAAAAAAAAAAAAAGAAAGAAAGAAAGAAAATACGTTTGTAAACCGTGCCGATAAGAAAGAAAAAAAGAAAGAAGGAAAGAAAGAAAAAAAAAAACGATCTCTACTGAGCTGATATCCATCTTCTGATTTTCATGTACGCTCAGTGGGCAAGACATTGAACTTTTCGAACGCAATCATTTCGCGGATAAACCCGTCGAAGTCCAACACTTTAGAGCCAGTTAAAGGCTTACAGATTATCTGTTTTGCAGAGTGCTTTCAGCTTCTTTGTTTAAGTTAAACATGAATAATAATCAGACGAAAACTATCTTGCGGGGATGTTTGTTCGTTTGTAAGTATATATTGCCATTGTTGGTAATGCTGCGGCATGTCTCTTGTCTCTTCCTTTGTATCTCCTTCCCTTCCCCACACCAGCTCCACCACCATCACCACCTCCTCTTTAATAAGATACGACTCACCGACATATAAACAGTACAACAATACACATTTCTACTGAACTTTAAGGTAAAAGTGAATTCATTATGTTGAACGCCTAGTCTACCACACTGGTCGAATCAGAACTGACATTTGGTATAAAATAGCAATCATAACAACATATGCTACTAAATGACACATTCTATGATGATGACAGAATTCGATAACGCAAAGGTGATGATAACGACACAGTGTAATGATATAATGAAAGAGAAATACTGGCATATTAGAGATTGAAGGACACATTAAAAAAAAAAAAAAAAAAAAAACCTGTGCTCACATAAGAAAACCTAATTCAAAGTTAACTTTTATTCAAGACTGGCACAGCTTTTTAAACTTGAATAAAGTCAGACAAATACAAAAACGAACAATCTAATAGTGGGGGAAAAACAAGCGCAGACCAACAAACACCGTCATCACAGTAATGATTTGGCAAAATGTTGATTCGGGGGGGGGGGGGGGGGGGGGGGGGGGGGGGGGGGAAGGGGGGGCGGAAGATGAAAAAAATGGGAACATAAAATTTAAAAAATATATTTATAAATATGAGAACTCTTCACTAGCTGTATGAGAGAACAACTAGATACAAATACATACACATAGATCTACCTTCGAGAGGGTTTACGATGGTTCTCTCATGCAGTTATTGAAGATTTTCCATATGCATAACATATTTTCTTAACATTCTATTTGTTTATTGTTCCCTGTCTCATCTCATATATTGTTTCCTGTCTCAGTTCATATAGTTCCCTGTCTCATTTCATATTTAATTTCGATTATTTAGAAAGCTTGGAGTGAAAGTGGAATGTGGGGCGATGGCAATAGCGTGACGTTTTGGTGTAGATCCATGGTGTAAATCCGGGTTACAGAGCGGATTTTGGATCTGTTCAGCAAGATTGCTTCAAAATTTCCACTGAATGTCAACAATGTGAAGTTACTGCTTATGAACTAACTACTATCAATGGGATAAAACATTTTCATTCGAATGAAAACTTTCTGATAATTAGTTCTTAACATTTTGTATCCAACATCTTATATATTTTTTTTTGTATGAACAGGGAAAGTAACTCTTTTATTTCATTCGCACTATAACTTCCCTTGGCGGAAAATAATTCTGTTTTTCACCTGTGAACTAGCATGTTCACTGAAGTTTAATGGTTCGCTTGTCTGTCTGTCTGTCAGCACAGTCTGACCCTAAAACAACTATGCCGATTGAAACAACGCTTTGTGAATGCGATCCAATTGAGGATGAATCCATTTAGTCTGAGTGCTGATCCATTGAGCAAATCTGGATGAAAGGACAAATTCAGGTTCGTCCGACCTCGGCAGAAAGACCTTCAATGTCATCCTTGTCCTATGACGGTAGATCGTAGGGGGTATGGTCATCAACGTTTGAGGTATCAGGGATCTGAACAGTATGAAATAGAGGCAATTTCGCAGAGGCAATCAATAAACCCCGTACGAAATGGTATCTTTTGCACATCTACCGAAAGCTAACTGTAACTAATTCTCACCTGAGCCTAACCCTAACCTAATCTAACCCAAGCCTCAAATCCTTGAGGATTTTTAGAAAACTTTCAATTTGAACACACACACACACACACACACACACACACACACACACACACACACAGAGATAAAGAGAGAAATTGTTCCATTTTCTCGATGCCAAAGCCGACTTTTCTCGGACATACGCAAGAGGGTAAACAGTAAGGTACTGAACGGAAACGGCGTGCAACAATCGTTGTGAACAGACTGGTCTATTAGAACGCCACAATAATGGATCCGATGCATCCTGATGCTTTTACAGACATTTTATATGTTTGAAACGATGATGGTCATCGATACTCTATGATGATGATGATGATGATGATGATGATGATAATAATAGTAATAACAACAACAACAACAATAATAATAATAATAATAATAATGCCAGTCACTGCTATGCTGACTGATAAAATGTGACGGTGGCTAATGAACTACGGGAATTGTCGACACATTGTGATAATGACTGACACACTGTGATAATGACTGACACATTGTGATGATGACTGACACATTGCGATAATGACTGACACATTGTGATGATGACTGACACACTTAATGACTGAAACATTGTGATGATGACTGACATTGTGATGATGACTGACACATTGTGATGATGACTGACACATTGTGATGATATCTGACACACTGTGATAATGACTGACACATTCTGATGATGACTGACACATTATGATAATGACTGATACATTGTGATAATGACTGACACATTCTGATGATGACTGACACATTGTGATAATGACTGACACGCCACAGTAATGACTAAACACATTATTTTGACAGACACATCATGATAATGACTGACACACTTTGAAAATGAGTGACATACTATGACAGCGTCTAACACACTATGATGACGGTTGATACACAGTGATAGTGACTTACAGACAGATACAATGCAATGATAACTGACACGCCATAACAATAATTGACGCACTATGGTAATAACTGACAGCTATGATGATGATAACAGACACGTGTTGTTACTACCTGGCACACAGCGATTCTGACCGACACATTCTGATGATACTGAAACACTGTGTGACTAACTGACACTGTGACAAAGAATGACACACACCAGTGACTGACATTCTCTCAAAGTATTATGGGGACTGCCACGATGTGATAGTGACTGACACATCATAACAATGGCTGACACACTATGATAATTACCGTCAAACTGTGATCATAACTGACAAGACTATAATAATGACAGATTTATATGATAATGAAGCACCGTGATGATGACTGGCACTTTATAGTAAAGCTTGGCATATTACGGTAATAACTGACACACCATGGTGATAACTGGCTCACTATGATATTGGCTGGCACACAGTAATAAAGTCTGACATACTGTGATAATGGCTGATCACTGTGATGATGACTGAAATACTTTGATAATGACTGTTACACTCTAATAATGTCTGAAACATTATGATACTGACTGGCACACTGTAATAATGTCTGAAACACTATGATACTGACTGGCACACTGTAATAATGTCTGAAACGTTATGATATTGACTGGCACACTATAATAAGGGTTGAAACACTGTGATATTGACTGGCACACTGTAATGATGTCTGAAACACTATGATATTGACTGACACACTGTAATAATGTCTGAAACATTATGATAATAACTGGCACCTTGTAATAATGTCTGAAACACTATGATATTGACTGACACACTGTAATGTCTGAAACACTATGATATTGACTGACATACTGTAATAATGTCTGAAACATTATGATAATAACTGGCACCTTGTAATAATGTCTGAAACACTATAATGTTGACTGACACACTGTAATGTCTGAAACACTATGATGTTGACTGACACACTGTAATGTCTGAAACACTATGATATTGACTGGCACACTGTAATAATGTCTGAAACATTATGATGATAACTGGCACACTGTAATAATGTCTGAAAACACTATGATAATGACTGGCACACTGTAATAATGTCTTAAACACTATGATATTGACTAGCACACAGTAACAATGTCTGAAACACTATGATATTGACTTGGACACTGCAACAATGTCTGTAACACTATCATATTGACTGACACACCGTAATAATGTCTGAAACACTATTATATTGACTGGCACACCGTAATAATGTCTGAAACATTATGCTAATCACTGGCACACTGTAGTAATGTCTGGCATACAATGATAATGACTGACACACTATGGTAATGACCAGCCACTGTGATGGTGATGTCTGTAATACTTAAATAGGGACTGACACATTACGATGATGAACTAAAATAGTATGACAAGGATTGGCACCACTACAATGACTGATGCACTATGATCATGACTGACACACTGAGACAGTCACTGGCATACGATGACAATGACTGTCAAACTTTGGTCATGACTGACACATACAAGATAGACCAACATGGTGTAGTTGACTTATGTACTATGATGAATACTAACACACTGGTCATTATTGACATTGTGTACTTTTCCTGCCTCCATCTTTCCCTCCTAACCCCTCACCATCCAGGCTTTCCACCCACCCCTCACCCCCTCTTCCCACTTGCTCTTCTCTCGATCTGATCTCTTTAGGTTATGAAGCCCGCGCAGTAGCAACTCTCGGGATCTGAGGAGTTTGGCCTCTCCGTTTCAAGCAGTGGCCGGACCTGTCCGCTTCACTGAGAGCGAAAATTTCAGTTTCCTCCGTGACTGATTCTTACAATTATCCAGTTACTGATTCCTACAATTATCCAATCAGAATCGCTTTCAGGGATCAGGAGTAGATAACCCATGCGTGGCTTACTTCCCTTGAGAAATGGCGATCGTTCTCGCTGACCCTTATTCAAACATAACATAGATTTCTCATTTCAAAACACGTAGAGCAATGAAAACAAAAATGAGGATGCAGAAAGCAGAATGGAGGAAAATGTAAATGTACAAAAAAACCGGTTTTGTCAAATTAATGTGAGCGTGTGTGACGGAGGCAACCCAGCCATATGGCGATGATTAATAATGGCACAGGTGTGTCAGCGGTGCTGAATATCAAAGTTTGTAGAACAGGTGTCCACGTCAGTCTTGAAGCATGATTGTAATTGTCTTACTGCTAACGTCTGACTGCTGGCAAAGTTTGACTGCTGGGGGTCGAACTACCGACAACTCAACAACCAGCTACACAAATACCGGCAACATCTCTCTCTCTCTCTCATCTCTCTCTCTCTCTCTCTCTCTCTCTCTCTCTCTCTCTCTCTCTCTCTCTCTCTCTCTCTCGTCATTTTTTTTTTCTTTCCTTAATTTTCAGTCTTCATTCGGGATCACCATACAATCAAAATCTGTTTTGTTTTGTTTTGATTTTCGTTTGTTTTTGTTGTTGTTTTGACATTTGCAGGTGGGGAGGGGCGGGGGAGGTGTCATATTCACATATTCAACACAAAACATATAAAATGTAATGCAATACTTGAGGTAATAATACTTTGTGCTACCTTTTTTCTCTCCTTGATTTTCAGTCTTCATGCCGGGATCGCCTTACAATCAAAAACTGTTGTTTTTTTTTTTGTTTGTTTTCTTGACATTTGTAGGTCGGGAGGGGGCCTGGGAGGTGTCATATACACATATTCAAACACAAAACATATCAAATGTATTGCAATACTTGTGAGGTAATGATACTTTGTGCTACCTTAAGAAAAATTGTCCTACGTAAAATAAAGAATCTCTCTCTCTCTCTCTCTCTCTCTCTCTCTCTCTCTCTCTCTCTCTCTCTCTGAACTGACCTCGATCAAAGGGGGAAACTTGAGAAAAGCGTCTGTCTGTCTGTCTGTCTGTCTGTCTGTCTGTGTATGCAAAGGTGTCAGTGTGTGTGTGTGTGTGTTTGTGTGTGTGTGTGTGTGTGTGTGTGTGCGCACGCGCGCGCGCGTGCACGCGCGTGTGTGTGTGTGTCTGTGTGTGTCTGTGTATGTGTATGTCTGTGTCTGTGTCTGTGTGTATGTCTGTTTATGCGAGGGTGTCAGTCAGTGTGTGTGTGTCTGTCTGTCTGTCTGTCCGTCTGGCTGTCTGGCTCTCTGTGTCTGTGTATGAAGGGGAAGGAGGGTGAAGTACATGTATATGTGTGTGGTGGGAAGGGGGGTACACGGGAGGACAGGAGGGCGGGGGGATGGGGAGGGGTATGTGTGTGTGTTGTCAAGCCAAGACTTGACAGGTTGGCGTTAATCCGCAATGGACACACAATTAAAAGGAGCGGTGTTGAGCCCATTAAGGGCGGGGGTCAACAGGGGGGTTTCGGGTTTCAGGCTGTTTTTTCTTCCCGCCTCTCGTATTGACGGAAAGCATTGGCCCTGGCCGTTGTTGAAGTGACTCAACCTCTTCCCCCGCTTTGTGCCCTAACTGCTCGAGTGCACTCTGCCGTTAGAGTCGGGGGGGGGGGGGGGGGGGGGGGGGGGGGGGGGGGGGGGAGATAGCTGGACAAAGCTGGCTTGGGATGAGGGAGGTGAGGAGAGGTTTGGAAGGGTGGGCGGAGGTTTGGGAAAGGGGAAGGGGATGGAGTTCGGGGGGTGCGGGAGGGTGGGGGGATTTTCGATCCCCTCTGTCCACACTGTGTCTTGATACCTGACGCAGGGGTAGATTACCCTCCCCCCCAGCCCCACCCCCCACCCCACTCCACCACCACCACCACCCTGTCCCTCTCTTCTCACTTCTCTTCCCGTCCGTCATCCTAACCTAACCCCCCCCCCCCCCCCCCCCCCCCCACCCCCCGACCTCCCTTCACAGACACTGACGTGAGCAAGTCGTGAATCTTGTAGGACGGATGACATCACGACCATAGATCAGAGACATCTTTTGCACGCACTGACCGGCTTTGATAGGACTGGTGTGGGACGGATGACATCACGACCATAGATCAGAGACATCTTGCACGCACTGACCGGCTTTGATAGGACTGGGTGTGAGAGAGACGAGGTAAGGTTGCAGTTGCAGGAATCGGACAGATGCAGGTTTCAGGGAGACGAGGGTCACACAGTGGCAGAAACCACACTGACACAGCTGGGAGACAGACGGGGGGTTACAGTGGCAAGAAATCAGAGACTAGCACAGGTGTGAGAGAGGCGGGCGTTGTGCTTGCATGAATCAGGCTGACACCATTGCGAGAGAGATGGGCAAATGTAGCTGCAGAATTCAGACACAGTTCTGAGAGAGACTGGGGATGCAGTTGCAGAAATCAGATTGACGCGGTTGGGCGAGAGTGACGGGGGGTTGTAGTTGCAGGAATCACAGACTAGCACATGTGTGAGAGTGACGGGGGTTGTAGTTACAGGAATCACAGACTAGCACATGTGTGAGAGTGACGGGGGTCGTAGATAGTTGCAGGAATCATGTGTGAGAGTGACGGGGGTTGTAGTTGCAGGAATCAGATTGACAGCTGGGAGAGAGTTGGAGTGTTGTCGCAAAAATCACAGACTCGCACAGGTGTGAGAGAGGCCAAGGGTCCCTGTTGCAGAAATCAAAGACCTACACATGTATGAGGAGACGGGGTTGTAGTTGACTTCCAAATGATACGAAAGCTCATATGGGTGACTGCAGAGTGACAAACATTAGTGCAGACTTCCAAATGAAACAAAACATCATCTGCAAAGGGACAAACATTGGTACAATCTGGCACCAGCGCTTTTTTTTTTAAATCATCTTTTCCCTCACAAACCATCAGTGTGTTTGTGTGTGTGTGTGTGTGTGTGTGTGTGTGTGTGTGTGTCTGTGTCTGTGTGTAGCGGTCACTGAGTGATCTTCATCGTGCGGATGAATGTTGCCTTCCTTCCCCAGGAGTCAGAACGTGGGAGAAGGGAGGGGAGGAGGGTGTGGGGCAGGAGCGGAGAAGTAGACAAACGCTTGGAATGAATGACGATAGACTTCCGAACTCTATTGCTTCTGGATGCAACGAAATCAACTCATTTCACACCCCTGTCACATTCATTGACCTGTTCACCTCTACGGCAGTCAAATTATGAAAGCTTCACACCAGCCGCACGATTGTATTACATAAAACTGGATGCCCCAAAACGTTGATCTCAGTCCCCAAATAAGGATTAGCTACAGAGTGTGCTGGCGACTGGTTCCACATGACAGATGCAAAACCGCGTGAAGCATCCAATCTGAGAATGAGCACGGACTCATCCGGAAATTTACATGAACTTTGTATCCTCTTCCAGATTTACAGGTTTTTCTTTTTTATACAGGAGGGTGGAGTGGGTTGATATGGAGGTGGGAGGGGTGGGAGAAGGGTTCTTCTATTCCTTCATGGGTATTGGCATCACAGGGGACATCCCCAGAGCCTGACTACCCAGTTTCCGTACTCGCCGGATATACTCTGGCGCACATGGTGTCGGGGATGTTCCTCTGGATGTGATTTTTGAAATCAAACAAAAAGCTGAAAAATACTTTTTTTCATTTGATTGAATTTCGTTGTGGAGCAAAAATATTGACTTTTAAAAGTGTTTTGATTACGTGTGTGAATAACACTGGCCTTTTGAAGCCCTTTCTTTCTTCATCGTCTTCTTTTAACTGTTTTTGTTTTTGTCTTTTTTTTTCTCTCTCTTTTTATTATTTTTTTTTTTTTGTTAGCGTGCAAGCATGCATCAAACTAAATATTGACGATGTGTCCGCCCTGACATGGGCCCCTACGGTCGGCTGGGGCGAAAAGCAACCTGAATTGAATAACGTGCTGGGTATTCCCGTAGCTTCCGTAACTCAACGGAGCGCTGTCAGCGGATTGCGAGTTCTGTACGGTGTGTATCCCTGATCCCACCCCCAGCTTTTGCTTCTACATAATATACACAGGCCGGCAGTTCAGACGCTCGTAGCGCTCTCTCAGACTGGTGTTAGTTGTTTTGTTAACACGATCCACGTGTGCGCATTGCCCATACCCCCTCCCCTCCCCCCTCCCCGTCCCCCGTAAGTCCGGTACAGTCCGGCCAGAGGGACGTCCATTGCAGCGAGCACACGACGAGAGTGTTGAAAATCTTCCCGACCACCGTGTTGACTCTGCCCACTGGTCAAGCAAGCCCGCTGACATATAGGATTAACTCTCAGGTCGAGAGCGACTGTAAGGGAAAGGAGGAGGAGGAGCTGTGAGGGCGGAGGGAGGAGGGAGGGGCAGCGGGAAGGGTGGGGGGGGGGGAAGGAGTAAGAAAAGGCAAGGAGGGGGTGGGTGGGAAGTACTGATAGATTTTTTTTTTTAACCAGCGACTTTTTTTTTACTCTGGAAAAGGAGAGAGACGGGTGCAAGTTGTAAGGATGGTGGCGGGAAGGAGTGGTAAAGGGGGTTAGGGTGGAGGGGTGGAGATTCTGATGGAGTGGAGGGAGGCGAACGAGGACGGCAGGGGGGGGGGGGGGGGGGGGGGGAGGAAAGAGAGGAATGAGGAAGAGAAGGCGGCGGAGGAAGAGAGGGTTTTTTCTGTGTGTACACAATCACTTGACTGAGCGAGGCTTGGCTCGACTTACTACCGTTCTCTGCGCGAATCCGCTCCGAGAATTTTCGCCTGCTGAAGTTCTCTCCCTTCACTGAACTGTTTAACATGTACAGTTGCCTTCACTGAACTCTTTACATGTACAGTTGCCTTCACTGAACTCTTTACATGTACAGTTGCCTTCACTTAACTATATGCATGTAAAGTTGTCTTCACTGAACTCTTCACATGTACAGTTGCCTTCACTGAACTCTTTACATGTACAGTTGCCTTCACTGAACTCTTTACATGTACAGTTCCCTTCACTTTATGAACTATATGCATGTAAATTTGTCTTCACTGAACTCTTGACATGTACAGTTGCTTTCATTGAACTCTTGACATGTCCAGTTGCCTTCACTGAACTCTTGACATAGTGCAGTCTCCTCCACTTAACTATATGCATATTAAGTTTCCTTCACTGAACTCTTTACATGTACAGCTGCCTTCACTGAACTCTTGACATGTACAGATATTTCATTTAACTCTTTCATTTGCCTTCACTGAACTCTTTACACGTACAGATATTTCATTTAACTCTTTCATTTGCCTTCACTGAACTCTTTACACGTACAGATATTTCATTTAACTCTTTCATTTGCCTTCGCTGAACTCTTTACATGAACAGATATTTCATTTAACTCTTCAATTTGCCTTCACTGAACTCTTGACATGTACAGATATTTCATTTAACTCTTCAATTTGCCTTCACTGAACTCTTGACATGTACAGATATTTCATTTGACTCTTCAATTTGCCTTTACTGAACTCTTTACATGTACAGATATTTCATTTAACTCTTCAATTTGCCTTCACTGAACTCTTTACATGTACAGATATTTCATTTAACTCTTCAGTTTGCCTTCACTGAACTCTTCACCCTTGAAGTTCCTTTCGCTGAACACTTCACGTGTCACAGAACCGTTATCACATGTAATGATGTCTTTTGTAAACTCGTTACATGCAAATCTGCCTCAGGTTGATCGAACTCTTCACAAGTAATGTTGCCTTGACTAAACTATGTGCGTCAAGTTACCTTCACCGAGTGTCACAGTTTTACATGTAAAAGTTCTTGTCTCTGGACTCTCGGCTTTACGTGTGAAATTCTCTTCACTAGGCTTAATGTAGTCTTTCTTTCAGTGAAATTCTAAGCGTGCATTTGCTTTCACCAAACTCTGTACATTTGAAGTCTTTAAAGACACCCCATCCCCTTAACTCTTTACGTGAAAAGTTGCCTTTAATGAACTCTTTACGCTTTAAGTTTCATTTACTGCACACTTTTTCCCATACAGTCCTTCGAATGAGACTATAAACTGAGGTTCCGTGTGTGAACGTAAGCATATAACATCTTGCACACACGTAAAATCCCATCACCAACTTTCGGAACAGAAGGCCATTTT
Organism: Conus betulinus; assembly: GCA_016801955.1. Classification (NCBI taxonomy): domain Eukaryota; kingdom Metazoa; phylum Mollusca; class Gastropoda; order Neogastropoda; family Conidae; genus Conus; species Conus betulinus. Next base: position 352,731 of record JADBJO010000282.1, read on the forward strand.
GGCCGTTGGTATGGATGACACGTTACAGATAGCATGCACCCTGTGTGAGAAATGGAAAGAATGAAGGAAGTAAGGATATTGAGTGAACAATATTGGACGATATTGACTGGATGACACTGGAAACGACTGAATGAAGCGCCAGCTGGCAGCTCTTCAGTCGGCACTACCCAGGTAGGCAGCCCGTTGTGTAAACGAGTGTGGATTGTAAAGTGCTTAGAGCTTGGTCTCTAGCCGAGAATAGCCGCTATATAAGTGTTCATTATTGTTATTATTATTATTATCATTATTACTTTACAAATAAATTGCCTTCACTGAATACTTAGCATGTAATTCTTCTGTCTGCACCGAATTCTTTACCTATAAATTGGCTGTCACTGAGCTCTCGACATATAACATTGTATTCACTAAATTTCATACACGTGAAGTTAGCGTCACCGAATGTTTTTACATATAAATTGGCCATCACTGAACTCTTAACATAATACATAAAGTTGCCATCACCGAAATCTTTACGTGAAAAGTTCCTTTTACTGAACTGTTAATGTGCACAGTTCATTTCGCTGAACTTTGTACATAATAAGTTTATTGCACTGTAATATTTGCGAGCAAATTACTTTCGCTGAACTGTTCTTTTTACATATAATGTTTCCGTTTCGAACTCTTAAGATGTGAAGTTTTCTTCACTGAATACTTTGCATGTAAAGTGTCTATCACTGAACTCGTTGGATGCAAAGTTACCTCAGAAAATGATAGTGCTTTAGTCGCAGTCAGCAGTAGAATTTATGTTTCATGTTGAGTTGTTTGTTTGTTTTTATTGAACGTCAAGCTTTACATGCAAAATTCTCTGCAGTTGACGTTTTGGTGTTAAAATGTCCTTTATCTGTATTTGTTTTATGTGTAAAATTTCTTTTAATTGACCACTTTTTTATGAGTTTAAGTTTCCGTCACCGACCGAAATTTACGCACCTTTAATTTTGTATGTAATTCTGCTTGATGAACTCATTTAATACATAAAAGTGTGTTCACTGAAATACATTCAGATTAAAAATTTTCCCACATTGAGATAATTTTACATGTAACATTTCCTTCAAACGATATTTTCCTTCAATGAATTCTTTACGTTCGAGCTGTCAACACTTAACTCTTTTACATGTAAAGTTCTTTTCACATATAAAATTCTGTTCGTTTATTTTTTATCTGCACTGTTCCATTTACTGACCTTCTTTTTTTTCCACGGAAAGTTATTGTCACTGTATTCTTCTGTTTGAAAAGTCGCCACTCTCTGAATGCCTTTTATTCATATTCTCTCCTCTCGATTAAGAAAAAAATACCTGACCACCCAGAACTTTATTCCTGTATTTATTAAGTCCCCCGTTCAGCATTCTTTTAATTCATAAATCCCGTTCTCTGCATTCCTATCGTTTATAATTTCCTTCTCTCAATCCATTTGTTTATTATGCACACTGAGCTAGATTTCTTTACATCTGAAGTCTTCCTAACTGGATTCCTTTTAACTATAAATTCCTTTTACATCATCCTATTATTCATTTAAAAAAAAAACCTTCCCTGTGTTTATTCACTGGCTTCCCTCCTCCCCCCCTCCCTCCCCCCCCCCCCCCCCCCCCCCCCCCCCCCCCCCCTAAATCCGCTTAATTGCATTCCTTTATGCATGCATTTTCCCCAATAGATTCATTTGTTGGCTTATTATCTTTACACACATCATTTACTTTCACTGGGCTCAATTTCATAAATGTACGCGAAACATCTGTTGCATTCCTTCTTTTTACACGCCCATATTCTCATTTCTATTTTTTTGTAAAAATCATTTTTTACAAGCAGTTTTTCTACTTATTTGGATTCCTCTTACACGTTCTCTTGTCGATCTTTCAGTTATTATCTCACAGTTCAGTTGTTGTCTTTCTTCTCGTTCCCCATTGTATACAAAGATCCCTTTTCTCGGATACGTTGCTATTCATTTATTTATTTACTTCATTTGTGTTATTTATGTTTTTTTTACCAGCTTGATTTCTTCCGTCTCCTCCTCCTCCTCCTCCTTCTTCTTCTTCTTCTTCTTCTCTCTTCTTTCTTCTTCTTCTATGCCATACCAATCTTCTCTATGTATGTTTCTTGAAACGAAGCAAACTAAACCACATTTTGTATTCGCTAGAGTCATCTGTGTGTGCATGTGCGTGCGCAAGCGCCCGCGCGTGCGAAAGCCTTTTTTTTTTTCTTTTTTGGTTCGTTCGTTTCTTTACATGCTAAAATCTTGTTCTTTGACACTTTCTGAATGGAGTATGTTTCTCTTTTCGTTATTTCTGTTAAATCCTATTTCCACGCTTCTTTATGTATAGTAAATTTCTTCCTCTTCTTGGGTTTAGAGAGAGAGAGAGAGAGAGAGAGAGAGAGGAGAGAGAGAGAGAGAGAGAGATAGAGAGGAGGAGAGGGAGAGAGAGAGAGAGAGTAAGCGCATAAAAGAGCCATTGCCCTTAATGAAAAGGCGCCATTGCCCTTAATGAAAAGGCGCATTGATTAACATTATCAGATAAACACAATTCCCTCATCAAGGGAAAAAAAAATGATCATGCATTTAAGACTGGAAGAAATTTATAACTTGTCGACGATTTGTTCGTTCATGTTTGAGACCTCATAAGCAATACTCAGTCTAAACTGAACTGGATCTGTAGGAAATTTGAACGGAATGTACTGCGTTCCTTCATCCTAAACAGCAGGGCAACATAAAACAAAATAGATTTATCTTGGTTTTTATTTTGAAGAGAGAGAGAGAGAGAGAGAGAGAGAGAGAGAGAGAGAGAGAGAGAGAGAGAGAGAGAGAGAATCAGAGTAGGTGGCCTAAATGGAGAGGGGAAAAGGGGGGAGGGGGATAGAGGGTCAGGGGGATAAGTAGCCTAAACAGGAAAAGAGAGGGAAAGTATAGGTAGCCTAAGAAGGACGGAAGGGGAGGAGCGAGAAAGGGATCGGGGGGGGGGGGGGGGGGGGGGGGGGGGGGGGCGGGGGAAGGGGCGGGGTGAGGTGGAGGGGGACGGAGTAATGGTAATGGTAGCGCTAAAGAGGGCCTCTCACGCTCAATTGGGCGCCGCCCGTTTCTAAACAGGGGGGGCACAAGCCGTGTCCGTGTGGAGCGTTTTCAATATGTTAGCTTGTGTGTGTGTGTGTGTGTGTGTGTGTGTGTGTGTGTGTGTGTGTGTGTGTGTGTGTGTGTGTGTGTGTGTGTGTGTGTGTGTGTGTGTTTGCCTCCGCGAGGCCAGCGAAGGACATCTGGCAGTTCCTCAGGCTGAGCGTCATCTTACTGAATAACAAGGTTGTAGGTTGTAACGTGTGAAACAGTTTGGACAACAAGGTTATGAGCTGTAAAATCTGGATACCTTATGGGACACAAAGTCTCACACTGTCTAGATAAAGAAAGGTTGTGAGTTTTCACGTCTAAAACGATCTAAATAACGAGGCAGCTGTAGATTGTGACATCTGTTACTGTATGGATACTGGGGTTGTGGATTGGGAAGTGTCTGAAACAGTTTGGAAGATCGAGGTGTGGATTGTAAAGTCTCTTAAACCGTCTGGAAGATTGGGAAGTTTCTGAAACAGTCTCAGAGATGGGTTGTGGATTTGGAAGTCTTTCAAACTGTCTAGAAGACCGAGGTGTGGTTGGTGAAGTTTGAAACAATCTGAACAACTGGGATATAAATCATGATGTTTAAAAAACAGTAGTCGCAACTGGGTTATGAGTTGTTAGATCTCTAAAACACTGTGGACGATAGGGTTTTGAATTGGAACATATCTGAAACAGCCTGGATGGCTGAGTTATTGCGAAAAGAACGTAAAATCTCTGAAGCAGTCTGGATAAGATACCAAGTGAGCTACGATTTTTTTAAAGTTTAGGTAACCAGACTGTGAGTTAGGATGGAAGTCTTGTAAAGCCGTCAGAACAGCTGGCCGTGGAAGTCTTCAAAACAGTCTTGGTAACCGGGTGATCGTCTGTAGTGCGAAGAGACTGAAAAGGACCGGAAGACTTAATCGTAGAGTTGGTTTGTGGAATTTTAAGATCTTTTCATAACAATCTGGACAAAAGGGTTAGAGCATGGAAAGTCTTTGACAGTTCTGTCCCCTGAGTAGATACTACTACTCTCCTTACATGGGCGAAGTTGATATTAGTTCTTCTGTCTTTGACCTAAGTCAGTTTCTTGTTTCACCTAAGTTAATCCCGGTACTTTCTTCTTTGTCCTAGTAGATAGTACATTTCCTTCTTTGTCCAGAGTTGATACTAGTACTTACTTCTTCGCCCTTCGCCCTCCTTCGCCCTACTTCTTCGCCCTAAGTATATAGTACCTCTTCCTCGTTTGTCCTAAGTTGATATTAGTTCTTCCTTGTTTGTTTTGTCCAAAATAAGTACTACCTCTTCCTGTCTGTCCCTTCTAAGTAATGCTGCCTCTTCCTTCTTTGTCCTTACTTTGCATTCCTGCTTCCTGCTTTGTTTTATCTAGGGCGATAAAAGATCTTCTTCTTGTCCTATTTTAAATGTTTCCAACATGAGTTTGTTTTTGTGTCCTGTCTTCTATGATGCGAGCTCTGCCTTCTTTGTCTGACTCAATCAATAATACTTCTTTCTATGTCCCGCTTGATTTGACATCAGCTCTTCTTTCTTTGTCCTAAGTTGATGATACCTCTCCCTATTTGTCCATCTACGTACATGTTAGCTTTTTCTTCCGTGTCCTATCTAATTGATAGTTGCTCTCCTGTTTTTCCTATCTGAAT
>JADBJO010000282.1:362500-370000 GCA_016801955.1 Conus betulinus
AATTTGATTTTTTAATCTATGCACGATGGGTTGCTTTGGAAAAGTTGAAGTTGGCCTCCAAACAGTTTTTAAAACTTATATACCTTTTCTAAGCTTGAGATTCTTCTGTTTTGCTTTTTGCTTTTGTTTCTTGTCTTTAATACCTAGATATTTACGTTGTGAGAACTCTGAAACTTTCATGGAATTTCTTACTATTAGTATACCTCTTTCCTGCAAGCCCCAAAGCCCGCCCGGACCCAGCAGATAATACATAAAATGTGTTACATTACATGTCAAGTGACCTTTCATGAGATTTGACTGCTCATTTCGATCAGCTGTCTTACATGTTACAATCAAGCTCGAAAGCGTATTGGGAATATTCAGGGCTTCTTGGTGCAAATTAATATTACCACAATGTAATCAACATCTCTTGCAAGATTTACATGCTGCGATAACTGTATTTCAGAGTGTCACTGGTGAACTGTGTGTGTGTGTGTGTGTGTGTGTGTGTGTGTGTGCAGTGTCACCAGTGTATTTTGTATTTTAAGAACAGATTTGCTAGTATATGCTGTGTGTTTTTAGGGAATATCACCGGTGCACTCTGTGCTAATTGGTTTTTTTTTTTTTTATTAGTGTTGCTGTGACTTTTCGGTAAAGGTTTTTTTTTTTTTTCAGAGAATGTAATCAGAACGCTTTTCTTTTTCAGAAAATGTCATAAGTTTCTGGGTGTTTTCAGTTTACCATGTTATTCTAACTTTTTGTTTCTATTCTAGTGAGTGTGATCAGTATGCTTTTTTTTTCTTCCTGGGGGGTGTCAGTGTCCTCCTTTGTAGGGGGTTTCTTTCCAGTGTTTTGTGTGTTTTCAGGGAATGTCACCCAGTGGGCTGTGCGTTTTTTCGTGAGTGTTTTTCATGTAATGTACGTTTTCAGGTATCGTCTCCAATGTGCTGTGTATTCTAAAGGGATTATAAATATGCTGTTTTCTCAAAGGCTTCCATCGATATATTATGTATTTGAGAAGGGAGGGAGGAATACACTCTGTGTGTTGTGTCTTTTTCAGAGTTTGTGCTCTGTGCTGTATGCTTAGGGAATAATATCCCTGTGTGAACAGGAAAAGGGTGATTATGTTCACGCCCGTTTGTCCTGAGAAAGGTTGTTGCTGTTGTGGTGGGTGGGGGGGGGGGGGGGGGGGGGGGGGGGGGGGGTTTTTTCCAGCCTTTGTTGCCATTTTTGCTGTCTTTGTTCTGGATAGCCTGCGATTTTTGTCTTCTCTAATTGTAGTTTATGCCGGCCTTTTCTTCTTTTTTTTTTCTTTAATGATCTAAGAACTAGGTACTGAGACTGTGTGCATTATTCGGACCGGACAAACGCTGTCATTTTCTTTTTTTTTCTTTCTTTCCTCATTCATTCATTTGCTGATTCATTTATTAATTCATTTGTCTATTTTAGTGTGGGGTGATAAAATTAATGGGGTGATAATGGGCTGGTTGACTCCCTCCGCACAGTGCAATTATTTTCTTTCGCCCTAGAATGCCGATAGCTTAGCTGGTTCATTGGTTGGTTGGTTCATTTGTTTCTAGTCTGTTGATGTGCGTTGGTAATTTTCGATTCTAAATAACTGAAAATACTGTTGGATATGTGGAAGAGCGATGATAGGCAAAAGAATACACAGACAACAAAATCAAACAAAGAAAATAAAAAATGAAAACGATCACACACACACACACACACACACACACACACACACACAGACAGAGAGAGAGAGAGAGAGAGAGAGAGAGAGAGAGAGAGAGAGAGAGAGGGAGAGAGAGAGAGAGAGGGAGAGAGAATGTAGCTAAATTGCTTTTGAGGAATGGGGAAGGGCATGCATCAAATTTAGCTTCGCTGCGATTTTTTTTTTTTTTTTTTTTTTTACGACTTGTGAGTTGATTTCAACGTGGTGACAGCCCTGATATCGCCCTTTGCGGTCGGCTGGGCTATAAGCAACAACCATGTCGATTTGTAACAGGTACAGTGCAGAAAGCAGAGACGTAGAAAAAGGTGAAACTACTTGAACACAATCTGTATGCTTGGACCGCACAACATGTATAATGCAGTTCTCTCTCTCTCTCTCTCTCTCTCTCTCTCTCTCTCTCTCTCTCTCTCTCTCTCTCTCTCTCTCTCTCTCTCTTTTAGGCAATTATGAGGTTTACATTCCATTTCCTGAGAGATCATTACTGTGCTGTGTGTTTTCTTCCTGTGAGTGGTCTTACTGTGCGTGTGTTCAGTGAATGTCGTCTGTATGCTGTGTATTTTTCAGAGAATGCTGTCACTGTGAGACACTCTCTGGCAATGAAATCTCTCAGCAGGGCGAAAACATTCCCTGAAAACACAGCAGGGTGAGGACACTCCTTGAAAACACACAACACGGCGAGGACACTCCCTGACAACACACAACACACAAAATGAGGACACTCCCTGAAAACATACAGCATGGTGATGACACTCCCTGAAAACACACAGCACAATGAGGACACTCCCTGAAAACACACAGCACAGTGAGGACACTCCCTGAAAAACACACAGTACAGTGAGGACACTCCCTCAAAACATACAGCACAGTGAGAACGCTCTGAAAACACAGAGCACAATGAGGACACTCCCTGAAAACACACAGCACAGTGAGGACACTCCCTGAAATCACACAGTACAGTGAGGACAATCCCTCAAAACACACAGCACAATGAGGACACTCCTGAAAACACACAACACGGTGAGGACACTCCCTGAAACCACACAGCGCGGTGGGGACAATCCCTGAAAACATACAGCACAATGAGGACACTCCGTGAAAACACAGAGCACAGTGAAGACACTCCCTGAAAACACACAGCACGGTGAGGACACTCCCTGAAAACACTCAGCGCAGTGAGGACACTCCCTGAAAAAAACACACAGCACAATGAGGACACTCCCTGAAAAAACACACAGCGCAGTGAGGACTCCCACACACAGCACCCCCTGAAAACACAGCACAGTGAGGACACTCCCTGAAAACACACAGCGCAGTGAGGACACTCCCCGAAAACACACAGCGCAGTGAGGACACTCCCTGAAAACACACACAGCGCGGCACGGCGAGGACATACCCTGGGGGGAAAAACAAACAGTAGAGTATTCCTACCTGAACACTACCTGAACATACACAGCATACAGACAGCATTCACTGAAAAACACGCACAGTAAGACCACTCACTGAAAGAAAGCACACAGCCCAGTAATGTGTCTCACTGCGCTCTATGTGTGTATGTGTGTGTGTGTGTGTGTGTGTGTGTGTGTGTGTGTGTGTGTGCGTGCGTGCGTGCGTGCGTGTGTGTGTGTGTGTGTGTGTGTGTGTGTGTGTGTGTGTGTGTGTGTGTGTGTGATTTTTAAGGGAGTTTCATCACAATACGGTATTTGGGTGGGGGTGGGGGGCGGGGAGGGGGTCTTTTTTTTTCTTCTTTTCTTTCCTTTTTTTTTTTTTTTTTTCTGGGGTGGGGGTGGGTGTGGGGATGGGTGGGAGGGGAGTGTCTTCATTGTATTGCTCGTTTTCAGGGAGAGTGTTCTCACTGTGCTGTGTTTTCAGGGAGTGTTCTCACTGTGCTGTGTTTTCAGGGAGTGTTCTCACTGTGCTGTGTGTTTTCAGGAGTGTCCTTATTGCATGGTATGTTTTGGGGAAGTAGTCTCACTGTGCTGTGTGTTTCAGGGAGTGTGTTTCACTGTGCGTGCCTTCAGAGAGCGTTTTCACTGTATTTTAATGCTCAGGAGTGTCATTACTGTACTGTGTGTTTTCAGAGATTGTTCTCACTGTGCTGTGTGTTTCCAGAGATTGTTCTCACTGGGCTGTGCGTTTCCAGAGATTGTTCTCACTGTGCTGCGTGTTTCCAGAGATTGTTCTCACTGTGCCGTGTGTTTCTGTGTGTGTGTGAGTCCAGAGAGTGTGTCTCACTGTGCTATGTCTTTCCAAATAGTGTCCCCACTGTGCTGTGTGTTTCCAGAGAGTGTCCTCACTGTGCTTTGTGTTTCCAGAGAGAGTGTCCTCACTGTGTTGTGTGTTTCCAGAGAGTGTCCTCACTGTGCTGTGTGTTTTCATAGAGTGTCCTCACTGTGTTGTGTGTTTCCAGAGAGAGTCCTCACTGTGCTTTGTGTTTCCAGAGAGTGTCCTCACTGTGCTGTGTGTTTCCAGAGAGAGTCATCACTGTGTTGTGTGTTTCCAGAGAGTGTCCTCACTGTGTTGTGTGTTTCCAGAGAGTGTCCTCACTGTGCTTTGTGTTTCCAGAGAGTGTCCTCACTGTGCTTTGTATTTCCAGAGAGAGTCCTGACTGTGTTGTGTATTTCAGAGAGAGAGTGTCCTCACTGTGCTGTGTGTTTCCATAGAGTGTCCCCACTGTGTTGTGTGTTTCCAGAGAGTGTCCTCACTGTGCTGTGTGTTTGCAGAGAGTGTCCTCACTGTGCTGTGTGTTTGCAGAGAGTGTCCTCACTGTGTTGTGTGTTTCCAGAGAGTGTTCTCACTGTGTTGTGTGTTTCCAGAGAGTGTCCTCACTGTGCTATGTGTTTCCAAATAGTGTCCTCACTGTGCTGTGTGTTTGCAGAGAATGTCATCACTGTGCTGTGTGTTTCTAGGTACTTTCCTCATCGTGCTGTGTGTTTACAGAGAGTATTTTCACTGTGCTGAGTGTTTCCAAAGACTATCCCCACTTTGCTGCATATTTCCAGAGGATGTCTTCACAGTGCTGTGTCTTTCTGGAGAATATTCTCACCGTGCTGAGCGTTCTCAGGGAATGTCCTCTGCACCGTGTTTTCCTCAGGAAGCGTCTTAAATGAGATGTGTGTTTTCAGGCAGCATCTTCCGTGTAACGCGTGTTTGTCGTGTGTCAACACTGTGCTGTGCGTTCTCCAAGAGTGACATGGTTGTACTGTCTATGCCCAGGTTAGGGCTTCACGGTGCTCTGTGTGTCTTTTCCAGGGAGGTTCCTGTGCTCAAGTCCGAGAAGTCGACCCACGACCACGACATCGCCGACGCCCTGCTGTCTCTGAAACACGCCGTCATCCACCCCCCTTTCAGCGGACCCCTCTCCCCGCTCTCCCCTCCTCCCATGCCGTACCTGACGCAGCACCCCCCAACCCAGAGTCTGGCCTCCTACCCCCCGGTCACCTCCCCGGGGCCCCCTTCCATGTCCCAGAGCCTGGCTGCCGGCTATGGAGGAGGCCACGCCCACGGACACGGGCAGTCCGTGCTGCACGCCTCCTACGGGGTGGGCGTGGGCGTGGGCATCGGGGTGGGTGCCCCTTATGCCCAGCAGTGCCCGGACCCCTGCGCCAGCCCCTGCAGCCAGCCCTCGGGGGCACACCCTCCCTCCTCCTTGCCTCCGCACCCTCACCCGCCCCCTCCTCCTCCCCCTCCTCCTCCGCCCCCCTCGCAGACGACGAGCATGGCGTTCCCGGCGATGAGCGTCAACGTGTCCATGTCCATGAACGTGGGCATGGCGCCCAACCTGCACCCGCCCAACCCGTACAACTACGGGCCCCCCGCACCCCCAGCAGTGGCCCCCTCCCCCTTCCCCCGCACAGCCCCCCCGTCCTCCCCGACCCTGGCAGCGCAGTACCACCACCACCCTGGGGCCAGCTTCGGCGCTGGGATGTCGCCCTACTCCACCCCTTACTCCGGGGGTCAGCTGGGGGGCGCTCAGCCCCAGCCTCCCTCCCCTACTACCCGCCTCCTTCCTACTCCCTCCCTGGGCCACGACTTCCGCGCCTCGGACTCCCGGTTCTGCTTCAAGACGGCGGCGTCGGACTTTGGCGGCGGTTCGGAGCCGCATTTGTACTACAAGGCGGGGATGGGGGATCTCCTTAAGGAGCCCGGGGGGCTCACTACTGCTCCATGCGGCATGCTCACCCTCACCCGCACCCCCACCTCCACGAGGACCAGGACCCCAGCTTCGCCGCCTTCCCCAATAAGCGTTCCAAGCTCCTCACCGACAAGGTCGCCATGGCAGCTGCGGCTGCTGCCGTGTCCGTCACGGTTCCGGAGCGGCTGCTGCCGGGATGATGATGGGGATCGGAGTCGGGGACGGGGGTTACGGGCTGGGCGCCCACCCCCACCCCTCCCCTCACCACCACCACCACACCACCACCATCACCACCACCAGCAAGGCATGCTGAAGACCAACCTGTGCCGGATCTGCGGCAAGACCTACGCCCGGCCCTCCACGCTCAAGACTCACCTGCGCACGCACAGCGGCGAGAAGCCGTACAAGTGCACCACGTGCAACAAGTCCTTCTCGCAGGCCGCCAACCTCACCGCCCACATCCGCACCCACAGCGGCGAGAAACCGTTCCGCTGCCCCATCTGCGACCGCCGGTTCTCGCAGAGTTCGTCGGTCACCACGCACATGAGGACGCACTCCGGGGACCGGCCGTACCGCTGCCGCCTGTGCAAGAAGGCCTTCTCCGACAGCTCCACGCTCACTAAGCATCTGCGCATCCACAGCGGGGAGAAGCCCTACCAGTGCAAGCTGTGTCTGCTGCGCTTCTCCCAGTCGGGCAACCTCAACCGCCACATGCGAGTCCACACCAACCAGGTGTGAGCCCCTCACCTGAAAATAGGGTCTTCGGACCCCATCCACCTACCACCTCCCAGGCTGCGGACTTACCCCCCTTTGTGAATCGTGGCAGTAGGGGGAGACTGTGCAGAAAGGGCAGCTGGAAGACGTTTCTTCAGAATCTCCCACCTTTGTGAGGCAGTCAAGTACTGTCCGGTTGACATTTGGAACACACTTGGCGTTCTGGAAATATTTTACACGCTGGACATTGTTTACCGGGGGGGGGGGGGGGGGGGGGGGTAATGAGCCGTGATAACTCCAATATGGAACCGACGGTACATGCAATATCAGGACTGACACGAAAAGCAGCATGAATGAGATTTTGAGATTTTGAGACTCGATGGAGCTGTGTTGTAAAAAAAAAAAAAAAAAAAAAAAAAAAAAGGAACACTGGATATTTCTAAGTCCACTGTATATATCATCATTGTAGTATTTAACTTCATAAGATTCGAAATGTTCATTACTTCTGAATTCATAGCGTGATGTTCTAGATGATGTGCTGTTCAACGGACAGCGAACAAGTTGTGTTACTACACCACCGCCAAACGAGTGAAACATACAATTGACAACAACAGCTGCACGGCGTTTCAACCTTTGGGCCTTCTATATGTAAGACAAACGTGACATTTAAAAAGAAACAAAGAACAAAGGAACCGCTACGACGGTGTTGGCATCAAGTGACAAAGAAATGGTGAGCGCAGGGCAGACATTTGCATCAGGCGATCAAACGTCAGCACACCAAAACACGTGAGCATCAAGTGATTAACATGACTGTCATTTTCATCTGCGTTGAGCTCAGTCGCATGCAGTCCACAGAGCACCTTTTCATCCCCCCCCCTCCTCCCCCCCCCCCCCCCCCCCCCTTCCCCCGCCCCCAAATGCTGCCCATGGCTTTCTTCAC
>JADBJO010000282.1:377500-410000 GCA_016801955.1 Conus betulinus
CGTGATTCTGAGGTTACGGGTTCGAATTTCGGTACAGGGGGATTTTCCCCTTGGAGTTAACATTGGTCTTGACTCCTCCATTCCCCCATACAATCCTTCTAATGAGACTATAAACCAAGGTTCCGTGAGCGAACGCACAACATCTTGCACACACGTAAAATCTCATCACCAACTTTCGGAAGAGAAGGCCAGTTTGGCCGTTGGTATGGATGACACGTTACATGTAGCATGCACCTTCCCCGAAGTTGGAGTATGGGCTGCCTTAATGGCGGAATAAAAAAACGGTCATACACACAAAAGTGTCAGAATCTTCAACTCGATGAAGGTGGACACTCAAAAAAGAAGAAGAGTTTAGCATATGTGGTGTGGAGTATATGCGCTGGTCTACACGCAGTGGACAACTCTTTGATGAAACTGAAACTGAAAAATGTTATAGTAAATTATAAAGAAAAGAATGCACCTAATTTTAACAGTAAACCGGTTTCTTAAGTCACGAATGGAGGGAAGGAGGAGAGTTGGGTGAAGGGTAGGGTGGGTGCGGTGGGGTGGGGAGGGAGATGGGATGGTGGTGTTGGAAGGGGAGTGAAATGAAGGAGTAGGGCAGCGAGTGGGAGAGGAACAGAGAGGGAGACCATCCCCTACAGCAACAGAATGTGGTTTGTTTTGTCTGCTTATGTTGTTTCCCTTTCCCTCGTTCTGTATTGTTTTGGTGTGTGTTTTTTATTTCGTTGTGTATTTTTGATTTGTTGTGTTTTTGTTACATTGTGCTTTTTTTCTTTTGTTGTGCTTTATTTCGTTGGGCATTGTTTTGTAGCGTTTTGTTTCGTTTTCTTTTATTTTGTTGTGTTTGGTTTCGTTGTTTTTGTTTTCTTGGCTTAACTTTGTTCTGTCTTGTTTCGTTTTTATAATTTACTTCGTTGTATTTATTTTCCGATATGCTTTTTTTTTTTTTTTTTTTTTTTTTTTTTTTTGGGGGGGGGAGATGGGGGCGCAGGGGGGGGGGGGGGGGGGGCTGTGTGTTATCATTTTTGTCGCGTTGTGTTTTGTTTTTTTTGTTTTTTTTTTTCCCATTATTATTTTGTTTTGGGCGCATTTTCTTTTATCCTGTCTCTCTCTCTCTCTCTCTCTCTCTCTCTCTCTCTCTCTGTGTGTGTGTGTGTGTGTGTGTGTGTGTGTGTGTGTGTGTGCGCGCGCGCGCGCGCGCGAGCGCGCTCTGTGTGTGTGTGTGTGTGTGTGTGTGTGTGTGTGTGTGTGTGTGTGTGTGTGTGTGTGTGATATTGTACTCATGTTTTGTTTCGCTGAGTTTCATTTTTGTTGCACTTCATTTTTCGTCATCTGTATTCATCTTGAAATGGATTATCAGTGAGTGTCTTTAAATTAAAAAAAAAAAAAAAAAAAAAAAAAAGAAAGAACAAGAAAAAAGAAAACTTGCGTCCTGTCATTAGCAAAGGACGACATGAAGGTATTAGTTCGAGCTCATTTTTACCCTGCACACAATATGAATACAGTTTTTCAATTGAAAGTCACTGTCCGAGACATAGTGTGAAATGTTGTGGGTAGGGCTATTTTTAACACGGTGACCTTTACTTATGCCACAGAAGATTCCATTTTACATTGAAAGAATAAGTAGTTCCCGGGTATTCTTTTATCTCTCATTAAAAATATTAAAATGCATTCAAGGTCACAATATCTCGTGAAGCTAGGCTATATTCAATTATTATGCTTGATTTCGATAACTGTTATTACGCTCGCTAAATTTTACGTACATCTAGTACTTGCGGAATAGAAGAGATACCAATGCTACTTTAGTTTTCAAAAGATGCTGTTGAACAAATTGTAAGACTGAACAGTACTATGCAAACATTGAAAACACTCGGTCAAAATCAAATGCGGACTTCTAGTATCAGCTATCAACGTTCAACATATACGAGATCTAGAGGATATATGGCAGCGCTTGTTTCCCCTCACCATCAGATTGTTCGTCTTTGTATTTGTCTGACTCTATTCAAGTTTAAAAGGCTGTGCCAGTCTTGAATAAAAGTTACTCTGAGTTAGGTTTTCTTATGGGAGCAAGAATTACCCTACTTGTTTTATTGTTTACATTAAATAATTTTTTAAAAATCTATTTCAAAGGATGACAATCTACCTCGATGCACTTCGAAAATGGGTGTTTTTAGAGACAGACGCAGAGAATTTTCCCTGCATTCACACATTCATTGACACATGACCCCGAAGGTAACCCCGATCTTTGACCTTTACAGTACAGCGCCAGTGAACAGGATGATCCGGAAGAGTGGCGGCCCTTGTGCACACGGCTCTCCTTCCGCCACTGTCCACTGAGCTATCGTGTTTCCTTTCCCGCTCTTTTCCCCCACTTGACTCTTTCCTTTCCCTCCTCCTCGCTTCTCTCCTTCCCCTCCCCGCCTCCCTCCCCTCTTTCTCCTGGAAGCCGCCACGCTCCGCCGCACACACGTCCGGTACCGTTGTGCACGTGCCTGGGGGTGTTCTTGGAGGTCAAAGGTGGCGAGGTGCTCAGGCGTGTCTGTTACCTGAACGGGTGTTGACTTAGTGTGGTTCTGCCCGCCCCGCCTGCCCAATTAAACTGCCCATTGGACACCCCCACCCCCACCCCCAACCCCCATATCCCACCCCTTCCCTCCCTTTCTCTTCCCACCTTCCTTCCTGGTAGTCTGAGGGGGAAGGGGGAGGGTGTAAGGCGAGACTTCAAAGACATGCACCTTGCGATCACCTGAGAGACGCTGGCACCGCCGTCCCTCTCCTTCCTTCGCTTCAGATCTGCTGCCCCCCCCATGGAGATAGCGGGGGCCACAGAGCGACGTCTGCTAATTGCACGTGTAAACACGGTGACGTGGACATGTGATGCTCTACGCACGTGACGCCTCAGGCACTCTACGCTTTCCCTGTCCGCCTGAATCTCTCCCCCCCCCCCCCCCCCCCCCCCCCCCCCCAGTCTTCCTTTTACCTCTGCACCATTTCCCCTGCCCCCCCTTTTATGTGTGTTGTTTTGTGTGTGTGTGTGTGTGTGTGTGTGTGTGTGTGTGTGTGTGAAATGCCCACGAGGAACGTGTGAATCTGATTGTGGAAGAACTTTCTGAGGTACATATAAAAGAACAAAAAGGAAAATGGCCCTAAACATGAGATATACGCAGAATAATACCATTTTATGAGGCATACATAAAAGAACAATGTTATTGCCCTAAGCATGAGATAACACGGAGCATATCACCACTTTCTGAAGCATACAGGAAAGAACAATGAAATTACCTTAAACATGAGATACACAGAGCATATTACCACATTATGAGACAGACATTAAAAGACATAAAATGGCCCCAGACATAAGATACATGGAGCATATCATAACTTCATGAGGCATACATAGAAGAACAATGGAGTGGCCTAAGTATGAGATACACGGAGCATATTACCAATGAACACCCACACCTGTCCATGGCTCTCCGGGAAGACCATACTGATCCTTGTTCCCCAGTATCAACGCAGTGTCTAAGCTGAAACAGCGCTGTCGACAATGCGGGAGACAGAAGTCAAAGACAAGCTGTTACTATTGTTTTGTGACTGACGACAGCTTTGTAATATCAAAGACCAACTACCAGATCGTCCACAGTCTGCACTCAAGTAAGTGAAGTGTTGAACAGTTCTTAGCTTATGTCAGTGGACAGTAACATTAGTAGTGATGATGGTGTTGTGGCTGCCCAATACTTGGTCTTCTCAGGGCCGATTTTTGTGCTGCATGTTTCATCCAGTCAATTAACAAGCTTGGCGAGTTCTTGTCCAATACGTGCCTGCTCATCAATGTCATACGCAAATCAAATCAAAGATTCATGACAAGTCTTCCTCCAGTAGCTGACATGATCCTTAAATGCATCAATCACAGTGCGTTATATAGATGTATTGAAAAGCGAGAGAAATAGAAGACAGCCCTGACAAACTCCTGACAGAAGCATGGAACCACTCTCCAATAGCATCCTATCTGAACACAGCACTAGACGCGTTAGAGTACAGTTGCTTGATGGTGCTGTTCACCTTTTGCCTGATAATAAATTTCTTTATTGTGGCTCATAGCTCCTCTTTCCAGACTCTATCGAACGCCCTCTTGAAGTCTCTGAAGACGTGATAGATCTGCCCTTGGTGCTGGACATGTTTTGGTTCTACAGGAACAGGGTGGCTTGGTGCATCATTCTTGATGCTCGTAACTAACACCTCCTCCCCCCCCTCTCCATGTACATGCTTGTATTCCGCCCCATTACGGAGCAGGACCTTCTCATTTTCTTTCTGTACTTCTTCATTGTTCTTCCATCTGACTTCGCATCAAGTCATCAGTCATGTGTCATTATGTTATGTCAATATTATGTGCTGACCTGGGCCAAGAAACTTTTCATCTGATCATAATCATGACCCATGAAAATCTGCCTAAAGATGCATTCTCTTGCTTTCAGCCTATATTTCAGGGACATCTGGGAAAATTGTTCCTAAAATCGAATTATTCAGTCTGCATACTTGGTCCAGTCCCACCTGAACTCTTCTGGAATTGGTTTACATACTCTTCCAGCATTACATATAGTTTCAACCATAGTCTGTCCCATTCCGAATATTTCCTTTCTGTTCAAATCCTCACGTATTAGACCTTTTCTTAGGAACCCTGTCCTTAACAAATATGATCTATAAAAAACAAATTTAAGAAAACAAAAAGATAAAAAAAAAAAAAAAAAAAAAACTGTTGCATCGTCGTCTCAAATCTACCTTTTTAGTCCAAAGCCATGGAAACTATATGAAAATTCTTGCTTATTCTAGATCACGGCGATGTTCCTGTGACGGTGATGTTAGATACATCTATAGCGTTTTGAGACCGACGACCACTAAACTAATTCTCGGACTTCAGAGAGAATATGGAATCTCTGGTGCAGATTTTAAATCTTACCGATTAAACAGGACACATGTTGTTATGATTAAATGACAAGAAGTCACGGTCAGCCGTCCTTCATTTTGGTGTTTTACAAAGCTCCGATACTGGACCAGGTGTGTGTGTGTGTGTGTGTGTGTGTGTGTGTGTGCTTCACTCATAGACTTCTTTTCTGTCTCCGCTTAGTCTTTAGCTTGCAACACACGGTTGTCTAACACCTTCACAATACCCGGTTAATAACATGCAGAACTGTACCAGTTATGTTAAAACTTTAATGACACAAACCAAGCTTTACTTTGATTGAGAATCTCTTTTTTTCACAATTGGTTTTTCTGATCGACAATCAATTTCTATACGCCTGGATTAACCCGGGAGTTAATCTGTACTAACTCCCAGGGGGGTTATTCTGTTACAGGGTGGGAATTAAGTCTGATATTATGTTCAAAATGACTCCCCCCCTTAATGTTTCAAGAATTTGTTGAGACTTGTGCAAAAAAGATTTTAGAACATTTTGAAGTTTTACTAAGTGGAGTTATTTAGGCATAGGGTGGGAGGTAACGCCTGGGAGTTAAAACCATTGAACGTTTAACTCCCTGGGAGTTAAAGCATTTTCGTTAAACTTTTCGCTACACCGGTCATTTTAGCGCCTATTTTATGATGGACTTGAACGAAAATTTAAAAAGCATGTAGGCCCTACATCTTCTGCGACCTGGTGAATGCGCGTCCGGTGGGTGACGTCATGGCTCCTCTTCTTCGAATCGTTCCAACCACGGACAAGACTCGAGAGGTCGTACATCACATATTTGAGAAACCTCATTATATTCCTCTAAGTTGCTCTAACTTTAACACAATGGAAATCTTTTTCATCACTCACCTGGACCAAACAGTTTTCATTCGTGAATGGGAATGCCATAGTGACATTTAACTTTCGTCGCAGTCAGTCAGTCAGTCAGTCACTTATGCCTGTCGCTCCTCCTGAAGCATAGGCCGCCGACAACAGTCCGCCAGAGTCCTCGATCCTGGGCTGCCCTCTCTAGTTGTTTCCAGGGTGTGTCCCATCTTCTTGCTGTCTGCCTCAAGGTCCCGTCGCCAGGTGTTTCTTGGCCTTCCTCTTTTCCGTTTTCCCTGGGGGTTCCATGATAACGCCTGTCTGGTGATGTTACTGGCTGGCTTCCTCAGGGTGTGTCCCAATCCATCCCCATCTTCTGCGCCGGATCTCATCTTCGGTTGGCAGTTGGTTGGTCCGCTGCCACATGTCTGAGTTGCTGATGGTGTTGGGCCAGTGGATCTGGAGGATTCTTCTCAGGCAGCGTTGATGAAAGTCTGCACTTTCCTGGTTGTGGTTTTTGTTGTCCCCCATGTCTCGGCTCCATACAGTAGCACTGACTTGACGTTGGAGTTGAACAGCCTGATCTTCGTGCGAGTTGATACCACCTTGGAGCTCCATATGTTCTTCAGTTGCAAGTATGCTGCCCTTGCCTTGCCGATTCTTGCTCTGACGTCTGCGTCTGTGCCACTGTTTGTCAATGATGCTGCCCAGATATGTAAAGGCCTCCACTTCTTCCAGCTCACTTCCATGCAGTGTGACTGGGTCCTCACTTTTCGTGTTGATCTTGATGATCTTGGTCTTGCCCTCATGGATCTTGAGACCAACTTGTGAAGAGGTGGCTTCCAGCTCTGTTGTCTTGTCCTGCATCTGTTGGTGGCTGTGGGAAAGCAGGGCTAGGTCGTCAGCGAAGTCCAAGTCATCAAGCTGGTCCCATAGTGTCCACTGGATTCCATTTCTTCTGTGTGCTGTTGACCTCTTCATGGTCCAGTCGATCACCAGGAGGAAAAAAGAAAAAGGCGACAGGAGGCAGCCTTGTCTGACTCCAGTCCTCACCCCGAAGCTGTCTGTGAGCTGTCCACCATGGACCACCCAGCAAGTCATTCCTTCGTAGGAGTTCTTGATCAAGGTGACCAGCTTAGTTGGCACTCCATAATGGCGTAGCAGCTTCCAGAGGGTTTCACGGTCGACGCTGTCAAATGCCTTCTCATAGTCAATGAAGTTGATGTACAGCGATGAGTTCCACTCTAAAGACTGCTCAACGATGATACGCAAGGTGGCAGTCTGGTCGATGCATGATCTGTTCTGGCGGAAGCCAGCCTGCTGGTCTCAGAGGAGGGGGTCAACTGCACATTTCTTTCTCTCCAAGAGGATCCTGTTGAAGACCTTTCCTGGTACTGACAGAAGCTTTCGTCGCAGACGTCCCGATAATTATCAAGGATGCTCTCTACCCCTATAAACCCAACGCCAAAGCCTACAAAAAAAATTACTGTACTCAAGTCGGGGATGGGCTTCCCGTCTTTGTCAGGGGAAGACACCAGAGAGGTAGAGGATTGGAAAGCTTATTATCCGGTATCGGAAGATCTTTGATTCCTCTGTTGAAAAGCAGAGGAAAGGCCTTTAATAAAAGAAGGAGCCCAAACGGGATTGTGTGTGGTCCAAGATGTACTCTCCAGTCAAAATATCAAGACATCTTTAAAACAGCGAAGTCGACAAGCCGGTAAAAGATTACTGGATCAAAAAGTAAACAATATCACCGCAGTAATACCTCCAGGTAGACTCGCCAGTAAGCAAATAAAATTATCGACATCATACCGGGCCAGTCAGATTAAACGTAGCAACGGAAAGAGAAGGAAGAAGAGGAGGGGTGACAGAGACATTTTGGGTAGAAATTATGGCGCTGCTTCACCATCACACTCTGCGAGAGTGTACATACTGGACTTGATTTGTTTTCTGTACCCCCCACCCGGATGGCAGTTGAAGAAGGGGCTTTCGTAGAATATCATCCGTTAGCCACTCTCTCCCCGGGTGCATCCATCGAATTTTACGTGTCAGGGTCTACGACGGATTATTTGGATTTAAACAACACTCATCTTCACGTACAGGCTAAAGTGACCCAGCCGGATGGGAGAAATCTGGCGGCTCCCAATACGGACGTGGGCTCCCGTTAATTACTGGTTACACAGTTTGTTTTCTCAAGTGGACGTTAGTCTCAACGACACCTTAATTTCACCAAGCGAAAACACCTACCCATTCAGGGCCTACATAGAGTCTACACTCAACTACAGCACGGAAACCAAAAAGAGCCACCTGACGGCTAGGCTGTACTATGGGGACAGTACCGGTCATTTTGAAGATTCGCAAGGAAATGACAACAGCGGACTCCGACATAGACGGGAGGTGACAGCCAACAGCCATGAAGTAGACATGATGGGCCGACTACACACAGATATTATGCATCAGGAACATTACATGAGCAATGGTGTGAACGTCAAAATCCGACTCATCTCGTCAAAGAGCATCTTTAATTTAATGGCTCACGACCATGCTTTCGGTTTTGAATCTATCATCACTTAAGCCTCCTTTTTTGTTCGAAAAGTTAAATCAAACCGGGCTGTTGCTCTGGCGCATGAAAAAGCGTTGGAAAAAGGGACTTGTAAGTACCCTCTAAAATGAGTCGTTTGAAAGACTTGTGCCATTCTGCAAGGAAACTTAAGTGCTGAGCAGGACAATCTTTTTCTGAGTCAGACTCCTGCAAAGATCATCATAGGTCTGATAGACACCCGCTCATTTAACGGACACCACAACAGAAACCCATTTAACATTCGATATTTCGACCTATTCTTTTTAAGTCTGTACATGAATGGACGCCAGGTCCCTGCTAAAGCTCTCGCTCCAGCGTTTGATCAACATTTTGTCATGTCTTTCCACAGTCGGACTCGGGCAACAGGAATGGCTGGAAACGGGATAGGATACGGAGATTTTTCCGGAGGTAACGCATTTTTTGCCTTTGACCTGGGTCTCAGTTTATCAGATGGAGATCAGCAGTTCGAGTTGTTTAAATTCGGAGCTCTTCTTCTGGAACTAAAATTTTCTCAACCTCTGGACCACCCTGTCCACGTGTTGGTATACGCTGAACTGGACAGGATGATCGAGATAGATCGTTCTCGCCAAGCGCTGACAGATTTTTCGACATGATCAGTGAGGGGATTGCAAATGTAATCAATAAAGATGTTAATGCCAAAAGATGTTTTGGTGGAGTATATCCCAGAAACAAACTACCTCGTTATTATTAATACAAGATGCGCTCAGGGTTTTGTTATGAATACTGACCACAGCGAAGGACCAGGAAAACATTGGGTTAGCGTCTGGTTCGATGGATGCGGAAAAGCGGAATACTTTAATAGTTTTGGCGTGTCACCCGCACTATATCCGGACATTTAAAAATTCATTCAGAGACACACTCATACTTATCGTTTTAATCAACGATTTTTTTTTTTTTTTTTTTTTTTTTTTTTTTTTTTCTGTCCCAACCTCTGCGCCACCTCAGAGGCAGTGCACCCACGCCGCTCATTCCGACACCCCGTCCACAGCCACAGCCCAGCCGGCCCCGCCGCAGCCCCGGCACCGGCAATACACAGGGAGCAGTCAATATCAAGTCGTCAAGAGGCAACCCACCGGAGGAGACACTGCACTGCTGCCGAGTCACTTCAGTGGTGTTCAGTGGCGCCTGTTCTGATCTAACATACGCAGGACACCACCTACTAAGCCCCCTACTGACGACAATAATTGCTTAGTCGCGGAGCCGGCGTGAGTGTGAGCTCTCTCTCCGGAGGGCGCCACCACGTCCGTCCAACGACAGTCCCCCATGGACTCGCCGATACCGGTGACCTGGACGGAACCAAACCAAGGCCACAGACGTGGAGAGGACATCGAAACTGAGGTCACCATGAGCAGGGCATGAAGGGCCACAGAATTTGGGACTTTTTTTTTTTTGCTGATCGATGAGATGAGATGAGGATGATTAAGATGATGCTACGGATTTCATTTCGGTCTGAGACTACATGACAGGGCTGTACTCTACGCTTCCTTTCATAATATATCCCGGCGTCAACCAGGCCCGAGAAATACAGACACCCTGCAGTGTTGGTCAGGAAATTTGAGCAACACTCTCAGAAACGCATCCATTAAGTGGGATGAAACTCGACTGTGTGGTCCCAGTCTTCCCAACTGAGCCCGCAGCAAACTCAACTCTGGGTAGGAGCCGGTCGGGGCAAAAAACCCACATGACTTCTGATGGGATTCGAACCCACGACCTCCCAGCCGGGAGTCCGCGACGCTAACCACTTCGCCACGGCGGCTGGTTGTTTTAATCAACGATTATTACATGATTTTACAAGTTCTGCGTGCAAATATTAAGTATTGTATTTTAAGTATTGTATTTCATTTTAAGAAAGAGTAGGGGCAATAGCCTGTATTGATTGCGCTCTATATTTCATCCTCATATACAACGATCTAATAATTTTTAAAAAGTAATCTCATTTATTCGATCTATACACGCGCGAGGTCGATAATTAGGAATTTTACTAGATGCTGAAATTTCCGGATAAAACCGGTTTTTTTGCCTAATAACTATAAATACGATGATGGTTGGTTTATTCAAAAAAGAGACCTCCTCTTCGTGGAAAACATGACAGTGAAATCTATTATGTATCCTTTGGGAGGAAACGTTTTTGCCTCCGTAAAAACCTGGGGAGACAGCGTCAGGCTGTATATACGTCACTACAAGTCTCCCAATAACTGCAAAGGGGGTCGACTTACTTCCACTCCAAAGGAGGCACGTTGACGTCAAGGCAATGGCAAAGACTACTGAAAGTAGGAAACAAGCTGGAGGATGAAATGCATCGACAAACGCTGGTGCTGTTAGAAAAGGGAAGAGAGCGGAGCAGAGAAAAAAAAACGACTGGAACTCCCTACTACTTACAGCCCGGAGCCGCCTGCTGAGATGACTTCCGTTCTACCCACCTACAGTCTGCTGCACACGCAGAGATGCCCTCTTCCTCCAACCCGATCCAACGCCGTAGTGATGTGGGACGACCTGTGTGTGAAACGTCTGCAGCCAAGCTGGGAAAAAAAAAAAAAAAAAAACAACGTGTGTATTGCTGGAATCCCCTTCAAGTTAATAAGCGTGACTTTAAAATGTCAACGATTGACCCAAATGACAAAGCAAGCTTTACGATTAGCGTGACTAGAAATATCAATCTTTGTCATGTTAAGGTTCTGATTTTGCTAACAATGACATTGTTAACTCGCTTTTAGTGTGACTGCATTTTCTACCCTTTGTCATTTTTGTGCACTGATGTGACCTTTGATGACAATGGAATTGTATGTGTGTTATGTATCATTATTTTCTGTGACTAGATTGTATAGCAATTTATCTTACTTGAAATAACACATATCGTCATTTTTCGTGCTTGATAATTTCAAACTGTCACACCAGAAATATTGCGTATTCGTGGTGTAAGATGATGACAGTGCTTTTTGGAACGTGGTATAAAAAAGGGCGGATTATTCCATACTGACGTCGCTATGGAGAACTCTTTGTGCTCTCTGGAACAGAATCTAGGAAAAGTTGGATGCGCGACAGCGGAGGTAAAGACTGATATGCTGAACTCTGTGTTGGCGCTGTTTGTGGAGGAAGCGTCGATCTTGTTTCAGACTGAAAAAGAAAACGAAGAAGAGATAACAACAACAAATGTGGAGCTTATCTGGAAAAGAGTGTTTGAGACTCTGGACACCAAGAAACTTCTCCATTGGTGGTTAAGAGCGTTACCATCGAGCGAAAACATACCCCAACACCTTTCTTGGTGGTTGATGAGGGTGTCAGCTTGGGACTATACCAAAACGCCCGTGTTTTGGCACAAAGTTTTTGAGCACGTGATGGCTATTCGTGATTGAATAACATTTTTTTCTTTCGCTTTGAGTGTGCCTAAAAAAAAAACACAACAATCTTTACTTTTATTTTTATACGCGTGTGATTTGAATGAACTAATTCTTTTTTATGCTTAATGAAACTCTTGAGTAATTTTAGGTTGAAGTTTTTCTTTCGTTTTGATAATAATTGTTGTTTGCGCCTTTAAGATTTGTTGAGTTTTTTTTCAAATGTGTATGTGTGTGCGTGAATCAACTGTTGGATTCATATACACTTTTTTTTTTAATGGTTAAACGGTTATACGTCATGTTTTTGTTTTGATAAATAAACAATAACTGTTTTGTTTGTTTTTCGCCACCTAAAAGGTTTTTTTTTAATGATATACATAATGTACTGGTATCATTTTTTTTGTCTATACCTATTCACAATTTGTTATACCGAAAAAAGAGAGAGGGGGGTCTTTGCCACTTGTAAATATATATGCACCAGCTCCAATCCAACAACATTAACATGAATGACTGTTTGATATTGAATGATTAAGAGAATGTGTGTGTGAGAGAGAGTGTTAGATATTGAATGATTAAGAGAATGTGTGTGTGAGAGAGAGATACCTCGTAGTATATTTTCCGTTTACGTGGATTAACCGTTTACAATTCGTTCTGATGAAGTAATATGACTCTAAACTGGTGTAATAAACAACAGAAAAAACGAAGTTTGTTTTTTTACATTGTTTTCATTCGTTTGCGTGGAACACGAGAGAGTGTTTTTTCTGCCTCATCTCTCTCTTTTTTTTTCACGTGCGAGCATCAGCGTGAGAGACATGGATGTTTGTTATGAGTGTTTGGTTCTTTTACTTCATGTGATTTAAAAAAAAAAAAAAACCTTAGCAACATCTCCAAATTCCAAATTAGATTGTCTTTTTTTTGCATACACATTATGAGGACTTTAAACAACATATCAAACCCACAACGTTGTAGATCACTTTATATTTAACATCAGTCTTTTCCGTGTAGTCGTCCACTGACTTGTGGAACAGCCTGTGTTCCTAGGTGTGGTCATGGTCAGTACAGTAAGAGGTGGGGTGATCACACTCCAGATTAAGATTGCCTTTGCATACACGTGTTCATGTGACTTTAAAAACTTCTACCTATAATTACTCAAGAGTTTGATTAAGCATATAAAAGAATTAGTTCATTCAAATCACACGCATATTAAAAAAAAAGTTTTTTTTTTTAGGCACAAACAAAGCGAAAGAAAAAAAATATTATTCAATCACACACAGCCATCACGCCCTCGAAAACTTTTTGTGCCAAACACGTGTGTTTTGGTATAGTCCCAAGCTGACACCCTCATCAACCACCAAGAAAGGTGTTGGGGTATGTTTTCGCTTGATGGTAACGCTCTTAACCACTGACGGAGAAGTTTCTTGGTGTCCAGAGTCTCAAACACTCTTTTCCAGATAAGCTCCACATTTGTTGTTGTTAGTTCTTCGTTTTCTTTTTTAGTCTGAAACAAGATCGACGCTTCCTCCACAAACGTGCACGTACAGCCGCAGAAATCACGGACTGTGTTCACGCTCTGCAGGCCATGTCACCCGACGCACCGTGCTTTATCCTCGGAGATTTTAATGACTGTGACCTCAATTCAAACCTGCCTTCTTTTTAACAGTGTGTGTCATGTTTTACAAGAAAGGATAAAATACTTGATTTATGCTACTGTAATATACCATCTGCATACAAGTGTGTTCAGCTCCCCCCCTGTTGGTCAGTCTGATCACAATGCCATTCATCTCTTGCCAGCTTACAGACCAAAAGTGAAAACACAACCTATCACTAAAAAGCAAGTGCAGTGTTGGACACAAGTAAGTGTTGATGAATTACAGGCTTGTTTTGAATGTACAGATTGGAATTTGTTTTTGAATTCTAGTTTTGACATTAACGAAGCCACTGATGTTATTTCCAGCTACATTTCTTTCTGTTAAACACATGATTGTACCTACTAAAACTATCAAAATATTTCCCAACAACAAACCTTGGGTTACAAAATCTCTGAAAGTAACTCTAAATGAGAAAAAAATAGCTTTTCAATCAGGCAATAAAAGCGATCGTAAGGTTGTACAAAGAAACTGCAAACAGAGATTGAAGAATCAAAGAGAGCTTACAAGAGAAAAGTCGAAAACATGTTCCAGAATGGAAATATGCGAGATGCATGGAAAGGAATAAAGGTTTTATCTGGTTCAGGAAAATGTTCAAACCAAAATATTAGTAAAAAAAAAAAACAGCAAAAGAACAGAAGCAATTTGCAGAAAAAAGCTGAACGATTTTTACTGTAGATTTGATGATAAAAATTTTAGTAAAGAATTAAAGGAAGTGAAGGAAGAACTCCAAAGCAATGTTAAAAACGATGTTGATGGAAGTGATTCTGTTGTGATTGAGGAAAATGATGTTCAGTCTTTTTTCAAACGTTTAAATGTGAGAAAGGCAATGGGCCCTGATAATATCTGTGGGAAAAATTGTTGAAGGTGTGTGCTTCTCAGCTCTCCTATGTTTACAGTCGTTTGTTTACCTGGTCACTTAGAGAATGTATAATTCCTGTTTTATGGAAAAAATGCCACTGTATGTCCTGTTCCCAAAAAAAACGCAACCCAAGCTGTTTAAATGATTACCGACCAGTTGCCCTCACATCTGTTGCAATGAAATGTCTTGAAAGAATTGTCCTCTGTTCTGTTTTAAAAGATACTACACAGTAGTACCAAGACTCGTTTCAGTTCGCATACCAACAGAACAGATCAACAGATGATGCCACACTCACACTTCTCCATCATGCGTTTTCACACCTCGAAAAACCTGCCTCCTTTGTACGCATTCTCTTTATTGATTTCTCATCAGCATTCAACACCATACAACCATATCTGATGGCAAAGAAACTCATTAACATAAATGTGTGTAACAAGCTCATTCTTTGGATAATTGATTTTCTAACACAGAGGACACAGTCTGTTCGATATCAAAGTGTGTTTCGTCTTCCAGAGTCATTTCAACTGGCGCACCCCAGGGTACTGTTTTATCTCCAGTGCTTTTTACTCTGTACACAAATGATTGTTCAGGAAGTGATTCAACTTTGTACATTAAATATTCAGATGACTCAGCACTTGTGGATCTTTCCAACTCTGAATCTGTTTACTTCAAGGAGGTTCAAAGATTTGTTGACTGGTGCGATCATAACTATCTTGATCTGAATGTAACAAAAACGAAAGAAATGTTGATTGATTTTAGAAAGAATCCAAAAGCTGTACCACCGCTTTTTATCAAAGGTGCTGAAGTAGAACGTGTTGAATCATACAAATATTTAGGAACTTTTATAGATAATAAGCTGAATTTAAAATCCCATGTTGATTATGTCCACAAAAAATGTCAAACCAGATTATATTGTCTTCGCAAGCTGCGATCATTTCATGTGAATACTGACATTCTTCGGACATTTTATTCATGCTTCTTGGAATCTGTTTTTAACTTTCTCATTTATGTGTCGGTATGGTGGGTTGACTATGAAGAGTAGAAAATGTGCTTGAGAAAGTGATGAACGTGGGAGGAAAAATCGTTGGTGAGAGACAAAAAAGTCTGAGTGAGCTATACAGGTACCGTGTTGTTTTGTAAAGCGAAGAAGATTGCGTGTGACCAGAGACCCACGTTCTTGCAAATCAGTATGACCTTCTTCAGTCAGGTCGAAGATATCGATCGGTTAAATGCAGAAGTGTCAGATTTAAACAAAGTTTTATTCCCCTGTCCATTGATTTTATGAACCGAGGAGATGTTTAATTGCTTTTTTACCATGGATTATTGTTACATTTTTGTTTTATATAGATACATCTAATTTAAACTCAGAGCGAGCATACAGTTGCATTTAGATAACGAATAGTTGTGTTATTTTAGCTTAAAATCTCATCTTAGAATTTACTGTCAAATGCGTTGTAGGAATGTAATTCTATACAGTATTATTTTTATATTATACAGTCACCTTGAAGTCCAAATTCCTTTATATGAATGTATGTCATATATGTGAGAAAATGGGTAATGTGACAAAAATTATTGTTTATTTGCTGTGAATGTGTGCGACCACAAATTAAAATTAATTTCTCAAATTGAGATAATAAAGTTTACTTGACTTGAAACAGCGCTAACACAGAGTTCTGCATATCAGTCTTTACCTCCGCTATTGCTCATCCAACTTTTTCTAGATTCTGTTCCAGAGAGCACAAAGAGTTCTCCATAGCGACGTCAGTATGAAATAATCCGCCCTTTTTTTATACCACGTTTCAAAAAGCACTGTCATCACCTTACTCCAAGAAAACGCAATATTTCTGGTGTGACAGTTTGAAATTATCAAGCATAAAAAAAATGACAATATGTGCTATTTCAGGTAACATAAATTGCTATCCAATCTATATCTGGTCACAGACAATGATGATGCATAATGCATAACAAATCCACTGTCATCAAAGGTCACATCAGTGCACAAAAATGACAAAGGTTAGAAAATGCAGTCACGCTAAAAGCGAGTTAACAATGTCATTGTAAGCAAGATCAGATCCTTAACGTGACGAAGACTGATATTTATAGTCACACTAATCGTAAAGCTTGCTTTGTCATTTGGGGTCAACCGTTGATATTTTAAAGTCATGCTTATTAACGTGAAGAGGATTCCAGCAATACAGAATGTTTTTTTGTTTTTTGTTGGTTTTTTGTTTGTTTGTTGTTTTTTTTTTGGTCAAACCACCACCACTTTTATTCAGTTCCAGCCTGGCTGCAGACATTTCACACACAGGTCGTCCCACATCACTACGGCGTTGGATCGGGTTGGAGGAAGAAGGCATCTCTGCGTGTGCAGCAGGACTGTAGGTGGGTAGAACGGAAGTCATCTCAGCAGGCGGCTCCGGGCTGTAAGTAGTAGGGAGTTCCAGTCGTTTTTTTCTGCTCCGCTCTCTTCCCTTTTCTGACAGCGTCAGCGTTTGTCGATGCATTTCATCCTCCAGCTTTTTTTCCTACTTCAGTAGTCTTTGCAATTGCTTTGATGTCAACGTTGCCACCTTTGGAGTGGAAGTAAGTCGACCCCCTTTGCAGTTATTGGGAGACTTGTAGTGGCGTGTATACAGCCTGACGCTGTTTCCCCAGGTTTTTACGGAGGCAAAAAACGTTTCCTCCCAAAGGGTACATAATAGATTTCACTGTCATGTTTTCCACGAAGAGGAGGTCTCTTTTTTGAATAAACCAACCATCATCGTATTTATATAGTTATTAGGCAAAAAACCGTTTTATCCGAAAATTTCAGCCTCTAGTAAAATTCCTAATTATCGACCTCGCGTGTATAGATCGAATAAATGAGATTCCTTTTTTATCATTAGATCGTTGTTTATGAGGATGAAATATATAGAACAATCGATACAGACTACCGCCCCTACTCTTTCTTAAAATGAAATACAATACGTAATAACCGCACGCAGAACTAGTAAAATCTTGTAATAATCGATGATTAAAACGAAAAGTAGGAGTGTGTCTCTGAATAAATTTTCAAATGTCCGGATGTAGTGGCGGGGGTGACACGCCAAAACTATCAAAGTATTCCGCTTTTCCGCGTCCCACTACGTCATAGAAAAAATTTTAATGCAAAATAAAGACAGTATTTCTGTTTAAATATTTCATTTTTGTTTTTTATAAACAAATTTTTAACTAGTGTTTACTCGTAAAAGAGAAAAAGACTAAAACGCTTAAAGAAAATAAATAAACTGATCGAAATGGACGCCTCGTCTTTAACATAAATGATTATACGACATCACGTAAATGCCGCCAAGATCGCCATAGTCTCGGGCGCATCCTATCCCTCCGAGCAAACTGACAAAAAATACACACGTAATTTTGTTGTTATGTACCAACACTTTCTATTCTCTTCAATCTGATCTGAAACGCATACAGAAATGAAAATCTATAACCCAGCCATACACGGCGCCAGTTGTTCCATCGAAAACTAATTTTTTGCACCAGTCAAGGTTAAGGTTAAAATACATTTTTGGGGCGAACTGGTCAGTACCCCCCCCCCCCCCCCCCCCCCCCCCCCCTTCCGAATCTATGTGGGTTACTTGATGAAAGAATATCTTTGGAGGGTGAAAAAAGAAAAGTACACATTCGGTTTTTAACACACTGTGTCAACGATTCAGGCTAAGGACATACCGTCATGAAACCCTGACCACGCACATCAAGGTTAAAACCCCTTGTCTACTGTGATGGCGTGTATATACTCAGTTATGAATGGTCACAGCGCCGAATGAACCGTACACATACTCATGTACCCACTCAAGCACCGACATACACACGCTTAAATACACGCACTCACTCAGTACAGAAATATTATGAAATAGAAAAAAATATAAAGGTTACATACACCGAATATTTGTTTTAACACACACACACACACTAATTTAGAAAAAAAAATTATCTTTTACTAAGACTACTATCAAAATCGTTTACATTTTTCAGACAATGTCTGTAGCCTGGCTAGTTAGACCGTCAGACTTTTAATCCGAGGTTTCGGGTCTCTCGTCGGGCGACGATGTTTCACTCGACAAAAAAACACGGTTATTGTCTCATCCGAAGGACTGGACGCTCATTTTCAGTCAAAACTGCGGAGAAAGGGTGACGAGAGCTGATTGCGAACCCAGACTGTCACTGAAGATTGTGATTAAGCAGGTGAGCGTCTTATCCATCCTGCCACCTTCTGCGTTATAAAGTTGGTGAGTGAGTTTTTGTACTCCCAGTTCTTATAGAACTTGGAGTACATTACACTGGGAACGAAGAAATGCTGTCTGTGTGTGTCTATGTCCGTCCATCCGTCCGTGGGTCAAAATGTGTTCCACTCGCTCCAGGCAAAACTACTGGATCGATCTTTCTGAAAATTTGTAGGTATGTTGATTATGATGGGTCACGGATGATACCCGATGTGTTTATTTTTACCGTTATGGCCGTTACTAATGGCAATAACGGCCAATAACGGTTTTCGTTCTTTATGGAATATCTTAGAAAGTACTCGGCCGATCTCTCTCTGAAATTTGTAGGCATTTTGTTTGTTTGTTTGGTTGGGTTTTTTTAATAGCTTCTTTTTTCCCGTTTTAATTTTTTCCCTCTTCTCCAGCCAGTCCCTACACACTATGCATAGTCTGTATGTTCTCTTATAAATGGACATCGTCTTGCTGATTTTACTGTTTTGCCGTTTGAGCATTTGATACAAAATGTCTGGGGTTGGTTAATGTTCTAATGTGTGGTGTACTGGCACTCTCACACTGATAATGTGCTGCATATACAAAGAGAACAACATAAATGAAACAAAAGACTTAATACTGAATTATTTTCTTCCCCCCTTCTCCCACTGTCGATCCCACCCTCCCCTCCCCTCCCCTCTCCGTCTCTCCCCCCCCCCCCCCCCCCCCTCTCCAAGCCCACATCATCTCCCCTACCCCTCCCCTTCCTTCTTTGACGTGTTTTAGTATTTGGGATACAAAGCTTTGGTTATATAAGAACTGCGTTTGTTATGGTCGTTTTGTTACAATTAATTCTTTAAGCAAAATTAAGTGGCTATCATAACGAATAAATAGCATACCAAGGGTATTAAAATGTGTGTGCGTATATGCGCCTACCCATGTGATCGGCACTTAAGGTTTGCGACTGAGCAACTGCCAGAGAAGAGAGAGAGAGAGAGAGAGAGAGAGAGAGAGAGAGAGAGAGAGAGAGAGAGAGACAGACAGACAGACAGACAGACAGACAGACAGAGGGACAGACAGACAGACAGACAGACAAAGAACATGATGCTACTTTGGGGCAAGTTGTGGGGATCACAAGGTGCGATATTTCATTTGGCATTCAAATATTAAGCATATGAACCGGGTGTGGCCCAACCCCCCTAAAGTGTCAGGAGATAAGGGCCGAAACACTTGCTTGAAGGGAGCTTCTCTTCTGAGGACTCTCTGCTGCCACGCTTTCCACGAGTTTCTTTCTACTGATGCATGGGTAAACCATTAACTTCCGGGAATAAGCCGGAGGACGTCCGGGAAAGACCGGAGGACACTGGGAAAGACCGAACCAAGGGCTCTGTGGGCTGGCTCCCCACTTTGCCTTCAACATGTGAGAACCAAGGGCTCTGTGGGCTGGCTCCCCACTTTGCCTTCAACATGTGGCTACTAAAAACAAAAGGAAAAGATGCTCCCAGGATTCACCGAAAGGGGGAGAGAATGACGAATCCATCGGTGCTCAACCAATCACGACTGCAATCCCAAACGGACTATGAATATGGACCAAATGGAATATCCATGTGTCTGTGGAAAGCGTTTCGCTACCACCCGTGGCATGAAGATCCACAAAACAAAGATGGGATGTGTGAAGACTCATCTGAATGAACAGCAGCGCACTGCATCAGCAGATAAGACGTCGGAAGACCAAGGCCAGGATTTAAACCACAGTGCCAAGGACATCCACGCTGTTGGTTCGGATGAGGAATTTGCACAGGCCCTCGATGCCAGGCGCCTGAAACTCAACCTGCCACGAGCAAACGAAACTGAAGATTGGGAGAAGCTGGATGCAAAAATCGTCCAAAGACTCGATGTACTGATAGGGAAAAGCACCCTGGAACACAAACTAGCCACATATGGGGACATTGTGTATGCCACATGTAGAGACGCCTATGGAGCAAAACTACCCAAAGAGAAAGCACCTCCAAAGAAATCCAGACGCAAGAAGAGATGGACAAGATCAGGTTCCAAAACAAAAAACCTCAAGAAGCAAATGAAGACCGCACTGCCAGCTGAAAAACAAGGCTTGGAAGAACTCTGGAAAGACCTGAAAGCAAAACACAGCGCCCTCAGAAAAGTGGAATCTGCGAGGAAGAGAAAGAGCAGCAAGAAGACCCAAGAGCGCTTCTTCAGAGACCCCTTCCAGTTTCCCAGAACTCTGTTTGAGCAGCTAAAATCTGGGACCCTAAGTGTGGACAAGGGAGTTCTTGAGCAGCATCTGAGGAAAACATACTCT
The DNA here is from genome assembly GCA_016801955.1 of Conus betulinus. Lineage (NCBI taxonomy): Eukaryota > Metazoa > Mollusca > Gastropoda > Neogastropoda > Conidae > Conus > Conus betulinus. The sequence continues at coordinate 398,269 of JADBJO010000282.1, forward strand.
GACTCACAGAGCAAAGCTTCACTCGACATTCAAGGTCTGGTGTGGCCAACCAAACCTGAGGAACAGTTCAGACAAGCCACCAACGTTGGCGGAAATCAAGAAGGTGGTCGACAAAGCCAGAGCCAAATCATCACCAGGGCCAAACGGAATACCTTACCAGCTGTACAGAAATGTCCCAAGGTGCTGGAGTGGCTCCACAGGCTGCTTCGATCAGCTTGGAGAAACCAGAAGATCTGCAGCCAGTGGATGACGGCAGATGGTGTGTACATCCCCAAAGAGCAAAACTCAAGTGACATCAGCCAGTTTTAGGCCAATATCACTACCGAATGTCGAAGGGAAAATCTTCTTCTCTCTGTCATGGCAGCAACTCTGACCAAGTACCTCATGAAAAACAAGTACTTGGATGTGTCAGTCCGGAAAGGTGGCATCCCAGGCGTGGCTGGCCGTGTAGAACACGCCACAATGATCTGGGACGCAATTCAAAGAGCAAAAACAGAAAAGAGAGACCTGGACGTAGTGTGGCTTGATCTGGCAAACGCATATGGATCTGTACCCCATGAGATGATACAGTTGGCTCTTGAGATGTACCACGTGCCAAAGAACATCCGCGACATGCTCAAGAAGTACTTCAATGGCTTCTCAATGCGGTTCTCCACCAAGGAGTACACAACAGATTGGATCAACTTGGAAGTGGGCATTGCAATGGGCTGTGCAATTTCCCCAATACTGTTCGTGTTGGCAATGGAAGTCATCTTGAAAGCAGCAACAAGCAACGCAAGACAAACAGACCTTGGCGATGGATGCAAGATGCCCCCCCTCTCAAGGCCTTCATGGATGACACTACAGTGATTTCATCCAGAGAAGACGAGACACGTCATGTGCTGGGGAGGCTGGACGACATACTTGCTTCATTCAGAATGAAGTTCAAGCCAAAGAAATCACGGAGTCTCTCACTGAGGAAAGGAAAAGTGGCCGAATCTGTGGTCTTCAGTGTTGCCAACCAGGCCATTCCAACAGTCACAGAGAGAGTCAGTCAAGAGCCTTGGAAGATGGTATGATGATACCCTGAAAGACACACAAAGAGCAAAAGAAACCAAACAGATGTCGGAAGAAGGCTTGGAGACCATTGACCAGTGTGGGCTCCCTGGCAAATACAAGGTCTGGTGTCTGCAGTTCATGCTGATACCAAAGCTCCTATGGCCTCTGATGATATACAACATCTGCACCAGCATAGTGGAGGCAATGGAAGCCAAATCAACAAGATCACAAGGAAATGGCTTGGTGTCCCACCCTGTCTCACTGACATAGCGCTGTACTGTCGCCAAGCAAAGCTAAAACTACTTTGAAATCCATCCTGGAGGAATACAAAGCAGGGAAGATCAGACTTCAAAGCATGCTGGAGGACTCAGGAGACAAGGTGGTAGAAGCAATCAAACCCCAGCTGAAGACAGGCAGAAAATGGAAAGTTCAAGAGGCGATGGATTCTGCAAAAGAAAGTCTCAAGATCAGAGAAATAACAGGACACACACAGACCAACAGACAAGGACTGGGGGTTACCAAAACTGAATGGTGGTCAAAGGCTAAAGGAAAAGCAAAAAACATGACATGATGATTCGCGGAGATGAGAAAAGAAGAAGACCAAAAAAGACTCCAAAAAACAGTCCAGCAGAGCCAGCAAGGGCAATGGACAACGTGGGAGAATGCACTCCAAAGAAGTCTCACTTGGAATGACATTTGACACATGGCCCCTCTCAGGATCAGCTTCATTCTCAGATCTGCATATGACCTTCTGCCCTCAAATGCAAACCTGGTGAAGTGGGGGAAAACAGACGATCCTTCATGCCCCCTCTGCCATGAAAAACAACAGTGGAGCATGTCCTAAGCTCATATAAAGTAGCCCTGGCTCAAGGAAGGTACACATGGAGGCACAACCAAGTGCTCAAAGAGATTGTACAAGCAGTCTGGGCTAGTACCAACACCACAAAAGGGAAAAGCAGGACTCCAAAAGCACCCGCAACATTCTTCACAGCAGGGGGTAGCAAATCATGGCCAATAACAACAGTGCCATTCGGAACATGCAGGCACAGTCTGCTGGACGGGGCAGATGACTGGGAGTGCACTGCAGACCTCCCAGAATGGAAGAGTCACCCAGAGATCATCAGCAAGAGTGGCATGAGACCAGACATAATGGGTCCACTCTCAGTCAACCAAGCAGCTGATCATGATCAAGCTCACGGTGTCATATTAGAACAGAATGGAGGCAGCTCAAATCTACAAGACTGAAAAGTATGCTGATCTGGCAAACAGCCTGGGGGAGAGAAGGCTATCAGGTCAATGTCCTCACTGCAAAAATTGGAGCTAGGGCGTCTGTAGGAACGTCTGCATACAGCCTCATCATGAAACAGCTCTCAGTTGCAGGGTGGAAAAAACCAGAGCCCTGAAAGCAATGGCAGAAGTGGCAGAAAGGTGTTCAAGCTGGATCTGGTCAAGGAGGAACAAAAGTGAATTTCAGAAGGCTTAAATTTCCTTACAAATATCAGGTGCCCCAGTGGCTCAGTGGTTAGAGTGCGGGTTATAAGTGGAAAATGAGCATGTCCAGAAGGTCATGGGTTCGAATCCCAGCCATGGCTTGTCCCAAGATGGGAAAAAAAAAGGGGCAGCAGAGGGACATCCGGAGTCATGAACCGTAAGTGGCCTACCCCCCCCCCCCCCCCCCCCCCCCCCCCCCCCAAAAAGAGTGTCAGGAGATAAGGACCGAAACACTTGCTTGAAGGGGGCTTCTCTTCTGAGGACTCTCTGCTGCCACGCTCTCCACGAGTTTCTTTCTACTATATAGGAGAGAGAGATTTGTTTTCTTTGCTATACTTGCACTCATTTTACCGATGTTGTTTATAATTGTCAAGGCGTCTCTGCTTAAGTATCGATTATCTACTCCCAGCAGGACGTCACGCAATGACAGTTTTATCTGCAGTCCAAGAAGACCTTGAGTGTAATTTCGATCCTTTTCCAAAAAACAGAAACGGGCGGGCACTCGTAAAAGAAATGTTCGATATAATCAACTTCATCCCTACAGATGGAGCATCTGTTATCATCCACTAGCTTCATTTTGTGTAGTGGTATATTTGTAGGGTAGATGTGCATTATTTACCATTGTAGTTCCTTTGTTGCAGCGTGAGGGAGTGTCCACACATTTTCATCAATTTCAATTTCAGTTTTCTTTGCCAGAAACCGATAGCACAGGGCTTTATATCTGCTCTTCCTTTCATTTTATTACGTAAAAATTGTAGAAGAATGTTCTTTGGTTTGGTACAAAAATTGTATACATCGAATTGTTCTGTGTATTCCGAATCAATCGTTCCGTTTTGTTGACTAATCCATTCTTTCCATTGCTTTGGGAGAGCGTTAATTACCGCGTTTAGTTTGAATATAGTGATGGCTGGACTTTGGTCTATTTTTTGTTGAAATTCTTCTATGTTTAAATGTCTAGATTTATTCAGGTTTGTTAAATCTTTTATTCTCTCTATTCCACTATTTTTGCACGTTTGGGAAAAGACCGAATGATTCTTCTATTGTATAAACTGTGTTATTCGATATTAGTTGATTTTTGAAGTTGTTTATATTTACTTTTCCCATTGTTTTTAGCGTTTTGTTCACCAGATAAGTGCAACGAACTTTTTTTTTCCCAGAATTCGCTTCTAATTTTTCCAAGAGCTCTCTACATTTCCATCGTCTTACACTTTACTTCATGTATTAGGTTGTCACTTGCTATCTGGTGGTAATACCACTTGGGAATAAGACTCCAGTGATCATCCTCTGACATGTATAGTTCACCTACCCACTGAAGATAAAAACACGTTTGTAGATGGCTTATGTTGGTCATTTTAAGACCACTGTGCTGATAGCTGTTTTCCATCACTTTTCTCTTGACCTTTTCAAATGCTCTTTTATTTGAGTACTTCCTTTGCGAATTGAATTTATACAGAGTACAGTTAATCTCTGTGAGAACATTTCTGGTAATCCAATTGATTGCATTACGAATATAAACTGGCTTACTAAGAGGCTCTTTACTAATGACTATTTTCCACGTATAGTAAGATCTCTACAGCTCCTTAATTTTACAAGACTATGCATTTTATCCAATCTTTTTGTCCAGTTCTCTCAATATACTGGGCTCTCGTATTGTTTTTAAAAAATAATCCTAGAATCTTGATTTTGTCTGCAAGTTCAAATAGTAGTGTTTTCTTCGTCGTTAATGAATAGCAATCCGCATGCCTTTGGTTTTGTGTGATTCAACAGAAGACCTGAAATTTTGAGAATTCTGTGACAATCGAATAGGCGTTTACAGTGTCTTCTTTGTTTTGTAGAGAGAAAGTGTCGTATCGTCGGCAAGTTGTTTTATATTCAGCTGTTCATTTGTTGTCCGCTCTGATTACACTAAGGTAAACGTATTCCGTTTATGCTACTGTTCCTAATTTTAGCAGCTAGCAATTCAACTGACAGTATACAAGCGAGTGGCGAAAACGGACATCCTTGCCTGATTCCACATGTTACTGGGAATGGTTAGGAAATCCATCCTCCATGGTTAACACTACAAAAAAGTGTTGCTAGTAAGAATTGCTATCCATTTAATAAACTGTTCACCGAAACCAAAAGATATAGAACGCGTTTAACATGAAGGTACGTGATATTGAGTCAAAGGCTTTTGAGAAGTCTAGAGCTAAAAGATAACCACATTTGTTTGTGTTATTTAAGTACTCAATGACATTGTTCAATTCTTCTAATAACTGTTGAAATACTCCGACCTTTAAGACATCCAACTTGGTCTTCATTAATCAATTTTTTATATTACTTTGCCTAATCTTCCTGCCAAGACTTTTGCTAATATCTACTCAACTGTTCACGCGCTAGCTCTTTCCCTTTATGTAACAGAATTATTATACTTGTTTCTGTGTGTATGACAATTCTCCTTTTTCAAACAACTCGTTGAAACAGGACGTTAACAGAGTTTTTTTTATTTTGCCAAAAGAACTTCATGAATTCTACAGTTAAGCCGTCACAACCTGGAGATGAGCACTCCTCATTGCTTTCAGAGCACAACTAACTTCTTCTGTAGATATTAGTCCTTCACAAAAAGCTGCTTCCTCATCATCTGGCGTAGGGAGTTGTACATCTGCAATGAAGTTATTCATAGTTTCTTGTATATTTTCTGTATCCGTGCTCTGGTTATATAAATTAGTATAATGAGTTTGTTCTTCCAATATCTTTATGTGGTCGGTTATAACTTCGCCGTCTTCTCTTTGTAACCTTCTGATTACCTTTTTCTTACCCCTTACTTTTTCTGGGTTTACAAAATATTTTGTGTTCTTTTCTCCTTCCTCTATCTATTTTACCAGAGCTCTAACCTGTGCATCCCTAGCTTTCTCAAGAGCTAATATTTCTAATTGCTTCTTCACTCGAAACATTTCCCGTTAAGTTTGAAGATTAGTTGGATCGCTAACTATTTGTTCTTCCAATTTTTAAAGCGACATTGTAGTTCCAAGGTTTCATTTTTCTTTGTGTAAGCTTTATACTTACCATACTCTGTACAAAACTTTTATTTTAATTTTGCAAGATTCACATATTTCTGTGGGTTACTCCTTGTTTGCTGGTTAATTTCCACAAGAGATTCAAAAGATTCCTCACTGCAGAAATTGGAGCTAGGGGGTTTGTAGGAACGTCTGCACACAGCCTCATGAAAACTCTCAGTTGCAGGGACGGAAAAAAACCAGAGCCCTGAAAGCAATGGCAGAAGCGGCGGAGAGTTCAAGCTGGATCTGGTCAAAGAGGAACAAAAGTGAACTTCAGATGGCTTGAATTTCCCTACAAATATCAGGTGCCCCAGTGGCTCAGTGGTTAGAGTGCGAGTCATTATGTGGAAAATGAGTATGTCCAGAAGGTCATGGGTTCGAATCCCAGCCATGACTCGTTCCAGGATGGGAAAAAAGGGGCAGCAGAGGGACATCCGAAGTCATGAACCGGGTGTGGCCCAAACCCCCTAGAGTGTCAGGAGATAAGGGCCGAAACACCTGCTTGAAGGGGGCTTCTCTTCTGAGGACTCTCTGCTGCCACGCTCTACACGAGTTTTTTCTGCTTGTATGCTGGTTGACTTCCACACGAGATTCATCTAGTATTTCGTTCATACGCTGTTGAAAAAAGCCGTATCTTGTAAATAGGAATTGTTAAAACACCAGTAACCTGGACCCTTGATGAACTGGTTATTATTTAGTTCAGTCAAAACGGCTTTATGGTCAGTGTTTGGAACTATGGTTACATCACACGCGAAGCAGTAAGGCAATAGTTCTTGGTTGACGAAGCAGTAATCTATTCTACGTGCCATGAAGGGATGCTGTTTGCACCATGTGTATTTTTTTTTTCCGTACCGTGAAGGATCCTCCAAACATCAGTTAGGCTGGAATTCGTTATCATTTCGTTAAGACTATCTCCCTCGTTTTTTGAATGTGGGTGACCTGATATGACATCCAGTTCGCGGTCTACTGTGCAGTTGAAGTCACCAGTTACCAGAAGTTTGTTATCGAGTACTGAAGAATCGCACTTTATCAGCATTATCGTTCGGTGCGTAAATATTTATGATAATGACATTGAGTTCTTGGGTTTTTACTGAAACTATCAGAATTCTAGCGTATTTTTTCTACCTTCACTAAATGCTTGGAGACTGAAATGGCTTCCCCTCTACTGTGCTTTGTTCCTTCATTATGTATGATTTCCCCTCCCCACTGCTTTTCCTAAATATCAGTATCTTTTTCTGTAATGTGTGACTCTTGGATACATATGATATCACATTTTCGTCCTTTGAAATAGTTGAACATCGCCTTTCTTTTCGTGTTGTTTCTTAGTCCTCTGGCGTTGACAGACAATACTTTCAAAGCGTTCATCATAAAACATAATTATGTTCCGGCATTAATTCTGAATCACATTTCAGAGCTCTTAGTCCACTGACATAGCTAGGTCCGTCAAACGAAGAGGCAATGAATGAGGGGGGGGGGGGGGGGGGGGGGGGGGGAGGCTAGCCTATGTGGTCATTAATTTCATGAAATATGGTATCATCGTCGTCAATGTCACAGTCCGTGTGTTCCGCTACTTTCGGTCGTGTGTATGTGTGTGTGTGTGTGTGTGTGTGTGTGTGTGTGTGTGTGTGTGTGTGTGTGTGTGTTGTTGTTGTTGTTGTTGTTGTTGTTGTTGTTGTTGTTGTCTTTTTGTAGGCATGTTCATTGTGGGTCATGGATGATGCCCAAAGTCTGATTTTACCATTATAGCCATTACTGACGGCTATAACAGCCCATAACGGTTTTTCTTCTTTATAGAATATCTCAGAAAGTGCTTGGCCGATCTTTCAGAAAATTTGTAGGTATCTTCAGTCTGATTTTACCATTATAGCCATTACTAACGGCTATAACAGCCCATAACGGGTTTTTCTTCTTTATAGAATATCTCAGAAAGTGCTTGGCCGATCTTTCAGAAAAATTGTAGGTATGTTCATTATGGGTCATGGATGATGCCTGATATTTCATTTTACCGTTATAGCCGTCACTAACGGCTATAACAGCCCATAACGGTTTTTTCTTCCTTATAGAATGCCTCTGAGAGTACTCGGCCGATCTTTCTGAAAATTTGTAGGTATGTTCATTATAGGTCACGGATCATGCCCGATGTGTTATTTTAACCGTTATAGCCGTTACAATGGGCTATAACGGCCCATAACGGTTTTTCTTCTTCATGGAATATCTTAGAAAGTACTTGGCCGATCTTTCTGAAAATTTTGTAGGTATGTTCATTATGGGTCACGGATGATGCCCGGTGTTTCTTTTTACCGTTATAGCCGTTACTAACAGCTATAACGGCCCATAACGTTTTTTTTCTTCCTCATAGAATGCGTCTGAGAGTACTCGGCCGATCTTTCTGAAAATTTGTAGGTATGTTCGCTACAGGTCACGGATGATTCCCGGTGTTTCATTTTACCGTCATAGCCGTTACTAACGGCTATAACGGCCCATGGAATATCTCAGAAAATACTTGGCCGATCTTTCTTACGTTTATATGCAAGGCGACAGCTTTACCGAACCCATTCGTTTCGGTGACCGACTTAGTACTAGCGGTTGGTCTCGCACGCGACTTAGCATATATATATATATACACACACACACACACACACACACACACACACACACAGAGCTACTTATAGAAATATCAATGACTGATAAATGTCCACAAGAGAAATTCACGTACATATATGTAACTTTTCGACAATCCGTGTCTCCTCAGCGTTTGCAATGGACCCAAGGACTGATATTCATGTTGGAAAGCTCACATCTGCAAAATGTCTGTCGCTGAAATACTCATTGTGATGGATATCTCATTGGTAAGTAGTTTTTTTTTTTTTTTAAGTTGTTTATCGATAAAGATCAGGGCCAGAGCGTTAACATTATGTTCTGTGGATAACCAGCTTTCAACAACAACAAAACAAAAAAAATCTGAAACTATTCAGTGAGAATTCTACCACATGGAGTTTGATGTTAAAAATAACTCTCTTGTTCTATTTATAAAATACAAGTTATTTTTGGTACAGTAAATTTAGTATCTTCTTCTTCTTCTTCTTCTTCCTGTGGTCGTGACGCACCTTGCTGGGAGATTGTTAGTCATTTGCTCAGTCACGAATGACCTAGGCCGTGACCAATTACTTATCACAGGCTACGTGATCCGTGCGGAACGTAGATGAAAACATAATAGAAAATCACAATGCCACTCTTCTAATTTTCGGCCACGTGGCCCTTTTTCAGAGAAAAAAAAAAACAAAAAACAATACAACTACGTGATGTCCATCTTTGGCAACTGGTCAGAGCAAAGACTTGACGTCATATATATATTACGCAAGTTTTGGCATGACATATAATATGTGATGTCATCAACAAGGGAGGAAAAAAAAAAAGAAAAAAAGGGGGGGGGGGAGGGGGGCAAGTTGTTGTCTTCAATTTGACGTCTATCCACATGGTGATATTAGACGGGTGGAGGGGAGGGGGGGGGGGGAGGGGATCGAGAGGAGGAGGACGGGAGGGGGACGTATATTGTGTGTGTATGTGTTTATGTCTCTTTGATAAGGGGAAAAAAAAAAAAAGGTCAGAAAAATGAGCATTAACAACAATTACAATCAACTAGTCTCTATAACAAATGTCCTACAGGACTATGAAGTAAACATTTCGCAATATTAAACAAACTAGTAGCATTTTTGAAAACGCCTTCAATACAATTTTTCAGAAATCACTGGTAAGATAGGTCTTAACCTCTGACATTCAAAAATGATGTGCTTGCTAGAAATTTGTTCACCACATAAACATCTAACATTTTTGCTGTATTTTGTGATGAACGCATTAAGTTTTATCCTGTAAGATAGCGAACTAATCTGTCTGAATTTGATTACGCCAGTATGATTCAATATGATTTGTTATCCAAACCACGAGAATCAATATACTTATTCTTGGAGAGTCTATCTTTACTCAGGGTATAGCCTTTAATTCTACTCCATACTACTTGTTCCAGCAAGTGATAACCCTCCTGAATGGATAAAGGAACATGAATTTCAGTGGATTCTGTGCCTTGCCTAGCGCCCTTTTTTCGCTACTTTGTCAGCCCACTCATTTGAAGAAAATCCAAGATGTGAAGGAACCCAGCAGAAGGAAACGTTGGTCCCTTTTAAAAGTTAAGATATTGTAAGGGTTGGTGGATTGATGATAAGGAGGGAAGAGGGGTAGGAGATGGGGAAGAAAGCGAGTTGACACATCAACTTCAACACACCAACACCAGCTCCTTGGTTGCCTCTCTCTTTTTATTTTAAATCATGGTTGGATCGAACCAACCATAACCAAACCACCGACCTATTAAGACATAAACAACAATAATCACAAACATGAGGTATTATATGTTAACACACAGAGAAAAACATAATCAATCAAATTAAGCCAAGATTAAAGTGCAGGATTTACAACAAACATCAACACAAAAGGCCTCCCCGTTGGGAACGATAGGAGGTACAACATGCATTTGCAATCAATAACCTAACCATATCATAAACATAACATAACCATAGGCGATCCCCGTTGCGAACGGCAGGATACAACATAATTTCATTATTATAACATTAAAAAAGGGATCCCCGTTGCGAACGGCAGGATCAACAACATAATAATTTCATTATTATAACATTAACACTGAGACTCCCCGTTGCGAACGGCAGGAGTTACATACGGTCAAAAGCATGGATCATGATTTCATAGCGAAGAACAGTATTATAAGTGAACATACATTTAAGCACACACACACAAAATGGAACTCCCCGTTGCGAACGGCAGGAGCAATGAACAATAAATGAAATTAATGAACATCCAATTTTCAACAACAATTACACAATTGTAAAAAAAAAAATCATATGTGTAGTGTCCACACATATGATCAAACTCAGAAAAGACACATCTTGCACATTAACATGCCAACTAAAGTTATCTTTCTTCTCAGCACACACACCCACCTCAGGACAGTGCGTGCTACACGCTATGGCTCCACGTGTCACCTGTTAGGCCTACACCCCGGCCCAACAATGGCAGTTGCTTTTCAGCCCTGCAATGGACCCACGGGTGTAAATATATTGAACAAGTGAACACTCACAGACTAACAGATGCAGCGACCGGATAAACAAACTGACTGACCAGTGGCTACTCGTGTACAAAATAGGCACAAGAACGCACAAGGAACCGAGCAGCATTCAAGTAATTAACTGCCTAATTACTCAGCCAAGTAACCACGTAACCCTTCAGTCGCTCAGATAATGAACAATCGAACAAACAGGTAAAACACTTGTTTGTAACAGGTACCAAGCCCAGACACACAGAGGAATAATCAAACTAGCCTCACTGGCTGTATCTTAATCATTTGCTCAGGCCGCCGTGCGGTTTCATCACTGTGACTTAAACCCTATCCGTCTCGCCAGCAAACAAGGGCGACGTTACATGCCAGTTTGTCTAGTGTTCGAACACAAGGAACCTGCAGGGCGCGCGTTAAACTTTATCCACTAATCACAAAAAAAGACAGCAACGTCTGTAATCTATGTTTTTTCTGGCATCGATTTGTTGATTACTCACCATAAAAATCTGTGACAATACTGAATAACTGTTTCTGATTTCATTCTTATTAAGCGCCAGCACCTGCTTAGTTACAAAGTTACCTGAATAATTGACTGTGGAAATTCGGTATATCACATTTCCAGTTGATAAGAAATTGGAGTTTGTACAATCAAAATGTAAGAACATAGAACTTTTAACTTCCATTTACTAAAGTTGTTTCACGAAGATAGTACTCTATCTGCCCTCACTCTAGGTAAAACATAGCCAAACCAAAGGCAAAAACCATGAAACATACTTTACATTCACAAAACACCTGAACCAGCGTCACAGCCTTCACCCCACTCTGCTCAGTGAAGAAATGATCTCAGAGCCAGAACGCTGGGAGTATATAGGCCTTCCATCCCCTTTGAACAAGATCTTTCGAGAAAGTCTATTGTGGTCTGCGTCACAATAGAACGACTACAAGCGTCTAAAGTGCCTAAGATCTGGCCTTTGTGGGCTGCTCTTCAACGAACATTCTATCCCCTAGGGTCCGACAACCAACTGGGCCGACCGCCATGTAAG
>JADBJO010000282.1:417500-455000 GCA_016801955.1 Conus betulinus
CTCTCTTAGGCAAGCTCCTGGCGCATTAATTTTGGTGTGCAGCCACAACCACCACTGTCCGTCTAATGTGTACGGTTTAAAGATTGACATAAGCTTACAAGCTCTAGCCTCATCAAACACAAAAGACAGTCATCTCTCTCATCATCAATCAGCGGTCAGCATTCTTACGGTCAGCGTGTGGTCATGTAATGACTTTAAGTTCCACAATGCAGCTATCAATTCAAATTATCCGTCACACACTTTCACAGGATAGGAGGATGAGAGGTCATCTAATTAGGAAAACTCGCACGACCGTTCAACATTAATTAGTTGCATTATATGTGGCTAGGCTCTAACTCAATTTTTTTTGTGTTTATCATATTTTCTTTTCTTTCAATATGAGTTGATTCCCAGATCCGCTTTATAAGTATAGAGGTATCAATTATTAAAGTACCAACTAAAAATGACGGGAGATGACGATTTCTTCAGGCACAGAGTTTAATTCTTATCAGTTAAAGGCACGACTATTACAATTTTGATGGATATATCCGTACTGTAGGATTGTTCCACTTGAACGTGTGTGTGTGTGTGTGTGTGTGTGTGTGTGTGTGTGTGTGTGTGTGTGTGTGTGTGTGTGTGTGTGTGTGTACGCTTGCGCGCGCGCGCGCGCGCGCACGTGAGTGCCCGTACATGTGTGTGTATTCATGTGCTTTCGCACGCGCTTATCTCTCTCTATCTCTCTCTCTCTCTCTCTGTGTGTGTGTGTGTGTGTGTGTGTGTGTGTGTGTGTGTGTGTGTGTGTGTGTGTGTGATGACGAGTCAGATTAGGTGGGGCAGAAAGCCCTGGTCCTCGTGAGGAGAACACCACCGGTCTTTGGTGACGGATCCCACCACCGTGTCTTTGGACACGCTATCCCCCACTCCCTTGTCTTTGGACAAGCTATCCCCCACTCCATATCTTTGGACACGCTCCCCCAATTCCTGTACCACTGGACACATACTTTGACTCTGCACCTCGGTTAATTGTGTGCTTCCCCGACACCACCCGCGACCTCTGGGGCCAGTTCAGTTGGTCACTTTGCCCTAGCGCCGTGAGTCGGTGACTTGAAGCTGAAACAGCTGGAGCGAAGCTAACATTTGATATATGCTGGGAAGGACATCTTAGTACACAGCCCTACAATCTAGCTGAGTAAGTTTGAAGAGCTAGAGAAGAGAATGAGGATGTGGAGAAAGCTCCACTTTCACACTTTTTCAGCTACTTTACGTAGGAATGGCTGTTTTTTTATGGTAGAAGAAGAAAAAGAAATAATCGTTTCTCTGTGCTTAAAAAAAGGACCAAAATATGTGTGTTCCAGGGCGTGTGTGTGGTGGAGGGAATGTGTGTGGACGTGGTCGGGGGAAGGGAGGGGGAGGGGGTGGGGTGGAGAGAGGGGACTTCATGAGTTGTGAGTTCGTTCAAAGTTGACACCCGTTGAAGGTAAAGCACAACCAGAATGAAAGCATCAGCACACCACACAATAATAGCACGTAAATGAATCCAGACGCTTTGTACAAAACGCCCAAACACTAAAATCAGCGAACAAATGTCCGTCTGTAGTGAACACACAGACATTGCATGGTTTGCGTGAGACAGTCATTTTTAAATAAAGTAAAAAAAAAAAAAAAAAAAAAAGAAAATTTTTTGATAGGAGGATGGTGGGCTCACTGCTTGAAAAGGTTGTGATCCTCTCTTGAGCCGCGTTTCGTACCTGCGTGAAGTCTCTAGATATCTTGCCGCGAGGCAGTGATGGCCGAGACAAGCCAAATCAAAGACAGTCAGATGGTGTGAGGCAGAGTCTGACTTGATTTTTTTTCCCCCCAACGAATCTGGTTTCTTATGGTAGATCAGGATTTGGTGAAATGAGCACTTTTGCCCTAATGTTGTGATAATGGCATCATCCGATCTCAGCATTCAACAGCTAATTCACACGGCTGGTTCAAACCACCATGCAGTGTGTAAAGTTCTATGTGAATATATTAGTTTGATAGTATGATCATGACAATTTTCAAACTACTTTTGTCAGTTAAAAAAGTGTTTTTTATCACGGATACTATATTGAAGAAAGTGGCCATTACCCTCCATTTTCAACTGAAAACAGATATTTTATCAACTGGTTAAAACTAGTATTTTTTTATGAAAAGTTATTTGACGATGATTATTAGCTGTTTCGACCGCTGCAAACTGTTGCAGGATTTTAGTTTTTTATTTTATTTTTTTTTTTTTTAAAGATGAGAATACATATTTATGGAGGACAAACCTATTACTTTCATTTTTCTTCTTCTTCTTTCTTCTTCTTCTTCTTCTTCCTCCTCCTCCTCCTCCTCCCTCCTCCTCTCCTCTTCCTCCTCCTCCTCCTCCTCCTCTTCTTCTTCTTCTTCTTCTTTTTCATTCTTATTATTTTTCATTATTATATTATTATCATCATCATCATCATCATCATCATCATATTATTATTATTATTATTATTTTTATTAAGAGTATTTATTTAGCGCCTATCATATTATTAAGAGTATTATTTAGCACATATCTTTAGAGACCAAGCTCTAAACAATTTACAATCTCCACTCTCATTTCATACATGGGCTGCCTACCTGGGTAGAATCGACTGAAAAGCTGTATTCAGTCGTTACCCGTGTCATTTGGTCTCAGTTTTGCATTTCATATTTTCATTCTTTCGGGCGCATGTTGCGTATGTAGCGTCCCGTCCACACCAACGGCCAAACTGACCTCTTCCGAAAGTTGGTGATGGGATTTTACGTGTGCTCAAGATTTCAAGCATGCGTCCACGAACGGAACTTCGGTTTATAGTCTCATCTGAAAGATTTGTTTTTGTTAATTAGCGTCAGAACTAAGGTTAGCTCAAAGGGGAAAATCTCCATGTACCGAAACATCCTAGCAGAAAGATTCGAACCCGCAACACCAGGATCCCAGTCCGGCACTCTACCAACTGAGTTATTCCGGCCCTCTACAGTCATTGCAGTCACGCTGGGCTACCCTACAAGGTAACCACGAATATCAGCATAATGTTGCCCCCTTTTCAGTGTGCAGCTTTTGCCCACACGCGAACCAGCATGTGTGTGCTTCAAACTTGACAATTTGTCAACCTCAGCGGCAAAGTGTGGCAAGCAGACAGCCAATCCGTGACCAATAAGGAACGACAAACTGACAAGGAGACAGTCTGGTTAAAAGGAAGTGGTAAATGCCTTCAATATCCGCAGTGAAAACTCTTCGTTGCGAAAGGCAAAGGCGTTTGTCTTCTCCCTTCTTATTCATTGTCCGTACTCAGACCCTATCCTCTCCCGTCCACATCTCTGTCAATACTTTGACATCACCCTCTCCCTTCTGTATCTCTGTCAATGCTGAGATATTTAGACACCATCTCCTCCCTTTTGATCTCTGTCCAGACTTAGACACCATCTTCTTCCTTCTGTATCTCTGTCCATACTCAGACATCCTCCTCTCCTATCTGTATCTCTGTCCACACTCAGACACCACAATATCCCTTGTAAATCTCTGTTCACACTCAGACACAACAATCTCCCTTCTATATCTCTGTTCACACTCAGACATCATCCTCTCCCTTCTATATCTCTGTCCTTACTTAGAATCATGCTCTTCCTTCTACCTCTCTGTCCAGACTCGGACACCATGTTCTCCTTCTATATTTCTGCCTGTCCCTTCTATCTATCTATTTAAACACCATATACCCGTCATAACCCTGCCGTACACCCCGCCCAAGCAACATCTCCCCCAATAACAGAGGGAAACAAACGCCTCCACCTGCACAGTACCGCTCACCGGAACATGCGAGCAGAGACCTGATCTGACTACGCACTGCTGAAGCAGAAAACCTTGAGCCCTGTGGTTGGTAAGCTCTAGTGGTGGACTGTCGCGACATTCATCCGGACTAGTGCGCGCCGGTGCGAGCGAACGAGTGAAAAACACATCTCCAGTGAGAAGAGGCTTTAAAGGAATGGAATGAAGTGTACATAGGAAGGGTGGTGGTGGTGGTGGTGGTGGGGGGGGAGGGTGAGGGGAGGGGATGGGGGGGGGGGGGGGGGGGGGGGGGGGGGGGACTGTGGCGAAGATTCAGGAGGAGAGAGGGAGGGCAAATCAGGGTTTGAAGAGAAGGTCTCACGTTGTCCAGGTGAAGTTCACGTTTTTTTTCCGTTTGACCAAGCGGAACGGTGAAAAGGTAGAACGTTGTCCGATAGGCTTAGGCCATGGCCATGACCAGCCTGTCGCCAGCCCAGAACTCCCACCCCCCCCCCCCCTCCCCCTCCCCCCCCCCCCCCTTCCCCGACCCTGTTCCACGTCGTTTCCCCCATTGTTCTTTTAAAACGGTGTTTGGGTTGGGTACGAAGGGCAGACTCTGTAACAGGATGCTGAGTACACAGCAAGGTGAGGCTGGACAAGAGTGGCCACGTACTACATACACATACTGGCTGATCGGCGCGCCTTCCTTGACTTTTACTATACACGATACAGCGGACCATTGACAGGCGGGAAAGACAGAAAGAAAGGTAAGAATGTCTCTGTCTGTCTGTCTGTCTCGGTCTCTGTATCTCTCTCTCTCTCTCTCTCTCTCTCTCTCTTCTATCTCTGTACTGTCTGTCTGTCCTCTCTCTCTTTCTCTCTCTCTCTCTCTCTCTCTCTCTCTCTCTCTCTCCTCTCTCTCTCTCTCTCTCTCTGTCTCTGTCCCCGTCTCTTCTCTCCTCTCTCTCTCTCTCTCTCTCTCTCTCTCCTCTCCTCTCTCTCTCTCCTCTCTCCCCTCTCTCTCTTTCCTTCCTCTCTCTCTCTCTCTCCTCCTCATCTCTCTCCTCCCTCTCTCTCTCTCACTCCTCTCTCTCTCTCTCTCTCTCTCTCTCCTCTCTCTCTCTCTCTCTCTCTCTCTCTCTCTCTCTCTCGTGGTATCTGACAGAGACAGAACATCTATTTCTCAGGTGCGAACTGCCCAAGGTAATAAAAAGAATCAGATGACCTTTTAGTCAGTGAGGTCCACCTGCTGTATCTAGCAAGGACATGTCATCTGTAAGTTAGTGGTGGTCCACCCTCGATGACTAACAGATACAGGATAGTTCAGTGATGGTCTAGCTATAGCAGATAACAGAGACATGCCACCTATAAGTCCGTGATGGCAAACCTGTGGTATCTGACGGAGACATGCCACTTATAAGTCAGCGATGGCAAACCTGTGGTATCTAACAGAGACATGCCACCTATAAGTCAGCGATGGCAAACCTGTGGTATCTGACGGAGACATGCCACTACAGAGACATGCCACTTATAAGTCAGTGATGGCAAACCTATGGTATCTGACGGAGACATACCACTTATAAGTCAGTGATGGCAAACCTGTGGTATCTAACAGAGCCATGCCACCTATAAGTCAGTGATGGCAAACCTGTGGCATCTAACAGAGCCATGCCACCTATAAACCATTTATAAATCAGTTATAGCAAACCTATTGTATCTAACAAAAAAACATACTACTACTCATAAGTCAGAGATGGCAAACCTGTGGTATCTAACAGAGACATGCCACTATAAGTCAGTGATAGCAAACCTGTGGTATCTGACGGAGACATGCCACTTATAAGTCAGTGATGGCAAACCTGTGGTGTCTAACAGAGACCTATAAGTCAGTGATGGCAAACCTATGGTATCTGACGGAGACCTATAAGTCAGTGATGGCAAACCTGTGGTATCTAACAGAGACCTATAAGTCAGTGATGGCAAACCTATGGTATCTGACGGAGACCTATAAGTCAGTGATGGCAAACCTGTGGTATCTAACAGAGACCCTATAAGTCAGTGATGGCAAACCTATGGTATCTGACGGAGACCTATAAGTCAGTGATGGCAAACCTGTGGTATCTAACAGAGACCTATAAGTCAGTGATGGGCAAACCTATGGTATCTGACGGAGACCTATAAGTCAGTGATGGCAAACCTGTGGTATCTAACAGAGACCTATACCTATAAGTCATGGTATCTGACGGGCAAATAAGTGGTATGATGGACTGTGGTATCTAACAGAGACCTATAAGTCAGTGATGGCACCTATGGTATCTGACGAGGAAAGTCACCTGTGCCACCTATAAGTCAGTGATGGCAAACCTATGGTATCTAACAGAGACCTATAAGTCAGTCAGTGATGGCAAACCTATGGTATCTGACGGAGACCTATAAGTCAGTGATGGCAAAACTGTGTGGTATCTAACAGAGACCTATAAGTCAGTGATGGCAAACCTATGGTATCTGACGGAGACCTATAAGTCAGTGATGGCAAACCTATGGTATCTGACAGAGACATGCCACCTATAAGTCAGTGATGGCAAACCTATGGTATCTAACAGAGACATGCCACCTATAAGTCAGTGATGGCAAACCTGTGGTATCTAACAGAGACATGCCACCTATAAGTCAGTGATGGCAAACCTGTGGTATCTAACAGAGACATGCCACCTATAAGTCAGTGATGGCAAACTATGGGTATCTGACGGAGACCTATAAGTCAGTGATGGCAAACCTATGGTATCTAACAGAGACATGCCACTTATAAGTCAGCGATGGCAAAAACCTATGGTATCTGACGGAGACATGCCACTTATAAGTCAGCGATGGCAAACCTATGGTATCTAACAGAGACATGCCACTTATATAAGTCAGTGATGGCAAACCTATGGTATCTGACGGAGACATGCTACTTATAAGTCAGTATATGGTTGAAGATCAAACAGAGTGCAATGAAGGTCATAAAAATAGATCACAGTTCTGTGGTTAAGTGACCACAATATAACATGGGGCATGCGTGCGCGCGCGCGTGCGTGCGTGCGTGCGTGCGTGTGGTGTGTGTGTGTGTGTGTGTGTGTGTGTGTGTGTGTGTGTGTGTGTGTGTGTGTGTGTGTGTGTGTGTGTGTGTGTGTAAACGATCTCCACCATCATATTGAACGTTTTTTGTGATGACATCACGATTCAAACAAGCAGCTGTAACAATAGTTCTGTGTATGCATGATTACAAATATCTTTCGAGGCGCGCGCGCGCGTGTGTTTTGTGTGCGTGTGTGAGTGTGTGTGTGAGTGTGCATGTTTGTGTATGTGTGTGTTTTATGTGTGTGTATATGAGTGTGAGCGCGCGTGAGCGTGTGACAGTGTGAGTCTGACCGTGAGTGTGAGTGTGAGTGTGTGTGTGTGTGTGTGTGTGTGTGTGTGTGAGAGAGAGAGAGAGAGAGAGAGAGAGAGGAGAGAGAGATGAGTGTGTGTGTGTGTGTGTGTGTGTGTTTGTGTATGTGTGTTGTGTGTGTTTATGTGTGTGTATATGTATGTGTGCGCGCGTTTGAGTGTGTGTGACTGTGTGAATCTAAGTGTGTGTTTATGTGTGTGTATGTATGTATGTGTGTGTGTACGTGTGTGTGTGTATGTGTGTGTGTGTGTGTGTGTGTGTGTGTGCGCGCGCGCGCGTGCGCGCGCGCGCGCGTGAGTGTATATGTGCGTGTGCGTATCTGTGCATGAGCGCGCGCGCGCGTGCGCTCCTGCACGCGTGTGCGTATGTGTGTGTGTGTTTGCGCGGGCGGCGCGCATGTGTGCGCATGTAAAGCAACAACAACAACAACAACACAACAACAGCAACAACAAACAACAACACACACACACACACACACACACACACACACACACACACACACACCATTTTACCCCCATCTCTCTCTCTCTCTCTCTCTCTCTCTCTCTCTCTCTCTCTCTCTCTCTCTCTCTCTCTCGTTCGTTCGTTCAGGTCAGTGGGAAATGTGTGCCCAGTGATGTCCAGTGAAAGAGGAAGGGGAAACGGGTCAGCTAGGGAGATCAAGCGGAGCAGGACAGGGCAACAATACCGGGTCGATTCAGGTTAGATCGATAGGGGCCGGAATAGCCCAGTTGGTAGAGCGCCGGACTCGTGATCCTGAGGTTGCGGGTTCGAATCTCCGCCGGGCCGTTTCGGTTCAGGGGGATTTTTCCCTCGGAGGTAACATTGGTTCTGACTCCACTTCCCATACAGTCCTTCGAATGAGGCTTAAACCGAGGATCCGTGTGTGAACGCCCATAAATCATGCACACACGTAAAATCCCATCACCAACTTTCGGAAGAGAAGGCCAGTTTGGCCGTCGGTATGGAGGACACGTTACACATAGCATGCACCTTCCCTGAAGATGGAGTATGGCCGCCTTAATGGCGGGATAAAAACCGGTCATACACACAAAATTCCACTCCCTTTGTTGGGTAGATGGGATTAATACTTGCCTGTCTACATAGGGAGTGTCTGCAGGAGTATCAGCCTGCGTACGCAGAAAGAGAGAAAGACAAGATGCAATGCATATAAACGTACTCCCAGTTTATCTTGAATACACGTGAGATATTCCATAAAGAGGAAAAACCGTTTGGGGCCGTTATAGCTGTTAGTAAACGGTAAAATAAAACATCGGGCATGATCCGTAACCCATAATGAACATACCTTCAAATTTTCACAAAGATCGACCAAGTACTTTCTAAGATATTCCATAAAGAAGAAAATTCCGTTATGGGGCCGTTATGGCTTTAGTAAAGGCTATAACGGTAAAATAAAACATCGGGCATCATCCGTGACCCATTAATGAACATGCCTAAAAATTTTCAGCGAGATCGGCCAAGTACTTTCTGAGATATTCCATAAAAAAGGAAACCGTTATGGGCCGGTATGTACTTTGTGGATAATAACGGCTATCACGGTTAGCCGCAAAATAAACATCAGGCATGATCCGCATGGACCCATAATGAACATACCTACAAATTTTCAGAAAAGCTTTCGGCCCCAGTAGTTTTTGTCTGGAGCGAGTGGAACATAGTCTTTGACCATCGCCCCACAGACGGACACACACACACACACACACACACACACACACACACCACACACAAACACACTGCCCCTGACTGACTGAAACCACTTTACTGTCAGATTAACATAGTGTTGTTTATAAACACACACACACACAAAAACACACACACACACACACCACACACACACCACACACACGCACACACACACGCAACGCACCGCACGACACGACGCACGCACGCACGCAACAGAGAGAGGAGGATCCGCTCCGAGAGCTAAGAGAAGAAGATGAAGGAGGAGACTTTTGACCAGACGGAGAGACGTGGACGGAGAGGAGAAAGCAAGAGACGAGACGGGGAGAGACGAGAGAGACGGAGACGCCCGACTTTGATAGCGACGAGAGAGTTAAGAGAGAGAGAGAGGAGACATGAGAGGAGAGAGAGAGAGAGAGATCCGAGAGAGAGAGAGCAGCATTCTTCGTTCCCATTCTAAAGCACTCCCTGTTCCATAAGAACTGGGAGTACAAAAAGGTTAGGTCGACCAAAGGTCTGCACGAGGCACTGAACGTGGGTAGTATAAGCTCCTGCAGAACTATGTGGCCGAGAATGATACAAAAAATGGCACGGAATGGATCAGAAGGCCGCGCTGAATACATCTGATACCTTTTACCGTCACTGCTACCCCGTGTATGCTCTGTCGGTCTATCTGGCTGGCAGGCTGGCGGGCTGTCTCTGTCTCTCTCTGTCTCCCTACATTCTCTCACTACACACACATACCACAAATGAATAAATAAAATAAGATAAAACGAAAAAAAAAAAGTTAGGTAGGCACTCAAGGTCTGACCAGCGCGTTGGGCTAATGCGAAGGTCAGGCATCCGATGAGTCGTAACACCACGATACCCTGTTCTTCAATTCTCCTCTTTGTTGTTGTTGTTCATTCATTATCCATTAGCTTAAAATCATGCGTAGTGTGGTCTCAAAACTTAGCGGATGTGGCGTAGCGTATATGGACTAGTCCGCACGCAGTGACGCCTTGATGAAACTGAACCTGTCTGCCAGTCTGACTGTGTGTGTGTGTGTGTGTGTGTGTGTGTGTGTGTTGTGAAACCTAGTAGAATAGCATCGACGGACTGGAAGACTGACACTGCCCGAAATATTTATCCTTGAGTGATTAAAGTTTTTGAGTCTTGAGCGCTCTCTCTCTCTCTTCTCTCTCTCTCTCTCTCTCTCTCTCTCTCTCTCTCTACGGGGTGGGAGAGCTCGGGGTGAGGAGGCAAAGGAGAGAAAGGAGAGGGAAGGGGGAAGCGAGAAGGGGGGGCAGAGAACTGGATCCAAGAGGCCATGACTCCTTCACCTGGTATTCCTTTCAAAGGCAGTATTCACGCGCACTGCCTCAGTACATCTGCACTCTGTGCTGTTTTGGTCAATTCAGCGGAGGTTAAGCGGAACGGTGAAAAGGGATATAGATCGGGAGGTGTGTGCGCGGTGTGTGTGTGTGTGTGTGTGGGGGGGGGGGGGGGGGGGGGGGGGAGGGGAGGGAAGCGGGGGGGGGGAGGGAGGACTGAGAGGACAGAAAGGGGAGGGTTTAACAGATAGGGAGGTCACGGAGAAGGTCGGAGGTATGGTGTCATTGACCGATGGAAAGGCGCGCCTACACCTGCGAAAAGGGGAGAAGGTGGATAGAGTTAAGATGGGGGCAGGGATAGGCCGAGGTATTCTGTGGAAATGGGGGGTAAGGGGGGGGGGGGGGGGGGGGGGGGGGGGGGAGGGAGGAGAGCGACAGACAGAGAGGGCATGAAGAGAGGGGGATGGGGGGGGGGGGGGGGGGGGGGGGGGGGGGGGGGGGGAAAGTGACGATTAAGATACATTTTTTTTAACAGAATTATGAGTGAGTCCGCCAAACAACGGGGACGAACAAATTACAAGACAAACCACAACGCGTTTCGACCGCTTAATCTTCTTTAGGCAAGATTAACAACATTCAGGACAATGAAAAACGAAAAACGACAAATCACTTATCTTCTCATATTCGGTGCAAGATGGGCATTGTAAATTGTGTATGTTTACGCCGATTAAGAACTAAATAAGTGATTGCTCGTTCTTCGTTTCGTTGTCCTGAATGTTGTTTATCAGAATGAGGCTCCTGATGTTGCAGGCGGCTTGTCGGCTTTGATGATGACTTCAGCCAGGGGACAGACGTAGTTTGACCGTGTCACCAGTTCTTGTATCTGTCGTATCATTGCCTTGATTTTTGGTGGGAAAGGGGTAGTCACATGAGGCAAAAGGTCTGTACACTATATGGTGAACCAAGTACAGCATTGAGCTTTTTTCTTTTTTTCCCGTGGCCAGGAGCTGTGTACTTGAAGTCTGAAGACTTGAAGTCTGCGATGACGACCACGCCCTGAGGAGCTTGTGTGACATTGGGCATGTCTTTTTCTTTTCTTTTTTTTTTTTATTTATTTAAATAAGCCCAAACAGCAACACACTTCAAATAACTTAACCTTTGAGGTTTTACTTACAGGCCTGTGCAAGTTTGGACATTCATAAACACGAGAAATAACTGTATAATGATTGTTACATTGTTCACACATGAAATAATTGATTTTACAGCTTATTTCAATGTAAAAAAAAATGCAAAACAACTTTCTTCACTTTTTACCTTGGAGAAATGAAGTTTATCAAAGAGCAAACGCAAGAGAGCTAACTGTTCTCTAGCCAATGACGTGGCTGTCACAGTCAATTATCTCTCCTGATTGCCGCAGACGACAGTTTTCTACCTCGCTCAACACATTGACCGAAGAAACGAGAAGGCTGATTGCTGAAGTGTATGAAGGAGTAACTCGCTATCGTGGAGTGATATCAGAAACTGCAGAAGATTTCTCTCACAGCTGTCTACGACGTCGTATGCAGACTCAAAACAAGAAATGGAATCATGAAGAAAGACAGTAATGGGAGTGGTCGAACGTTAAGCCACTGACAGGCAATAATTACACAATAGGCGACGTGGGCAACTCGTTCCGAATTAGATGGATGGAAAGTGAGCAACTGCTAGCACTGCTAGATGCACAACATATTGGCAAATGCAGCATCGTGAAGATCATGTGGAAAGTTGTGGAAGCCATCGCCTCGCATCCGCTGCTAAGCAAAAGCAAAAGTACGGTAGAGTGTTGTTTAGCTCACACAGACAAATCTTGTTGAAGTTTTTTTTTTTTTTTTAGACGAAAGTTCGCTGGGGAAGGAGGGGGTTTCATGGGTAGCCCTTAACCAAAGGGGTTTCAGGTCTGGACAAAGTCTGCCATGCAACATGTGTCTAAACAAGACCAAAACACCGGCAATGCCAAATTTCATATCTGGGGTGCCGTATCATCCAGAGGGGCCCGGTGTTTAACAAGTCAGCTATATATGCCAAAATACCAGAAGAATACCAGCTTCCAACTGCTGAGGCTTTGCACCCCGTCAGTTGAATGTTAAATCAGGACAACGATCCAAAGCACCGGGCGCGCCATTCTCTGGAATGGTTCAACAGAAAAGAGAGGGGAAAAACTTGGATCGTGCTGCCATGGCCAAATTACACTCCAGATCTAAAATCCCATAAAGAATGTGCGAAGTCATGAAGAATCGCCCAAGCAGCAAGGATGCTCGGATTCAGACCTGTACTGAGAACCAGGGATCTCACATAAGATACTGAGGCAAGTAGATTTATTGTTCAATGAATGCTTGGCCTGCAATTTGATGTTGATCTCATCAACACCGTTTTAAAATGGAAAGCGGGGAAAAGTGATAAAATGTTTTAGCATATTCCATTCAAGCACAATTGTGTGACTACCAGTACAGAATATTAACATTTAATCTACCGTTTCCACTTATGGACGGGGTAGGTGAGGGAGGTGGTGGACACGTGGCGGAAAGGAAGATGTCGTAATGTTGATCTCTGCAGTTACTATTTATGTACCCTCTCTCTCTCTCTCTCTCTCTCCCCCCCCCCCCCCCCCCCCCCCCCCCCCCCCACCAAACACACACGCGCGCGCACGCACGCACACTCGCGCGCGCACACACACACGCACGCACGCATGCATACACGCACGCACGTACGCGCGTGCACTCACACACGCGCACACACACACGCGCACACACACACACCACACACCACACACACACACACACGTACGTGCGCACACACACACACGCACGTACGCACACACACACACACACACACACACACACACACACACACACACACACACACACACACACACACGCACACACACACACATGCATGCATGCATGCATGTACGCACACACACGCACGCACACACACACATACGCATGTATGGTTGCACGCATGCTCGCGCGCGCGCTTGCGCGCGCACACACACACACACACACACACACACACACACACACACACACACACACACACACACACGAGGAAAAAAGTGTTAGAAATGCCAAGGAACAGATCGACTTGCATTCCCTTCGCTGCTTTCATTTACTGTTGAAAACAGAGAATGAGTTAATCGCGTGATATAAGCTAAGTTTCGGCTCGCCTGTTCATTCTCTTCCAAATTTTTTTTGTTGTAATCAGGTCTTGGCTACTCGGTCAGTCGTCACTCAGGTGATTTATTTCAGTCAGTTGGGTTTTTATTGGCTAATATATTCAGTCAGATTTAGATCACTCATTATATAGCTTATTTGGCTGATTTTGTTTTTCTGCTAAATCGTTTACTTGGACGAGGTTGATTTAGCATATTAATACCTCGAACCATTAGATTCTAGGTTAGTCAGATAGGGTGGTATTTTTTTCTTTCTTTTTTTCCCCCCTTTTTTAAATAGTTTTCTGTGGTCAGCTAAATGCGTAGTTTGGGTTTTGGTTTAACAGTTAATTGCTGGACCGCTTTTGGTCTTATCAGTTGATTCTTAATTACCTAGATTTTTGGTTCATCACTTAATTGTTAACTGAATAGCTTTTTTGGTTCGTTGATTAATTGTCATTGTTCTGGTTAGTTAACTGCTCAGTCCCTTTTTCTTACTGGCTAGTCGGTTATTGCTTCTTGCATTCGGTCAGTTAATGGCTTTATGAGTTGGGCTTTTGTTGTTGTTGTTGTTGATGTTGTTGTTGTTGTTGTTGTTTGTTGTTAATTAGTAGAGTCAGTCAAGCAGTAAGATCAGGAAGCTGCAGGGAGGAAAGCGAGGAAGGCATAGAGTGCTGATAGTAAAGAAGAGAAGGAGGGTGAAAAATGTGACGCTAGGGTCGTCAATGACGGTAGATGCACTGATGACGACACGATACGTCGTGCCGTAGGCCTGCAGTGATGCCTGTATTGTGGGCGACACCGCCTTTATGCTGTGTCTTCCCACCCCCAGTCAGCAAGCGCGCCCTGTCTCTCTCTCTCTCTCTCTCTCTCTCTCTCTCTCTCTCTATGTGTGTGTGTGTGTGTGTGTGTGTGTTGTGTGTGTGTACATGTGCGTGGTTCCCTGTATCTTTGTGTGTCTCTGTGTGTGTAATGACGATGATCGTGGTAAAGGTTAAAGGTCGAGGAAAAGGAGATGCCATAATTATTTGTTGTTAGAATGAAAAAAATCAGTAGGAAACGTTCTGTATCACTCGCACGACAACTAAGAGAGAGAGAGAGAGAGAGGATGAGAGGGAAGAGAGAGAGACGAGAGAGAGAGAGAGAGAGAGGAGAGAGAGAGAGAAACGCGACGGTGACAGAGTAACTAGCAGACATACAATAATCTGGTCATGTGGTGTCGGTCGGAGTGAGATCATGTGATTTGTCATGCATAATGCACAACCGATGTGAGCTTCCAGGCGTTTTTGATCAGCGTGAATGACCGACAAAGACACTAGTTACTGTCCTTTTCAGATGGGACAAATGGGTCTCTTTGTTTGAGTCCTGTATCAAGGTAAACATGTTTGTAGACACTTAATAACTTGCTGTGGTGGGCATCTTCTTAGGATGTGGGCGACTTTTGACTCCGGATAAGCAGTTCAATCAACACGGACAGAATAGGACCTTATGTCCAGTTGTTGAAGCCGATGACTGATTTGCTTTTACAGAAATTCTTGCAGATTGTTTGTGCTTTATCGGGCCTTCTGGATAATTTACCAGGATAAGTGAAGTCACTGGTTTCTTTTATTTGTTTTCATTCCTGGTGTATAGAAGACATATATCTGGAGGTGGACTCACATCAGCTGTTGTTGCGCCCGCTGGGGTCCTTCTGTAGACGTGCTAATATAGGTGCTCGTGGCGCTCGCGACACAAACGCGCACGCACACACACAAACACACTCGCGCACACACACACACACTCAACACACACACACACACACACACACACACACACACACACACACACACGCGCGCGCGCCCGCGCGCGCGCGCACACACGCACTCTTTCTCTCTCTCTCAAACACACACACACACACACACCACACACACACACACACACACACATGCACGCTCGCGTTCACGTGTACATACACACACACTCAAATCCTCTTTCTTCTCTGCTTTCCTTACACACACAGAAACCACACATTTACAACAAACACACACACACACACCACACACACACACACACACACACACACACACACTCTGTGTGTGTGTGTGTGTGTGTGTGTGTGTGTGTGTGTGTGTGTGTGTGCGCGCGCGCGCGCGCGCGCGGGCGCAAATGAGACTAACGCAGAAAAACAAATCACGCAGAGAGACAGACAGACAGAGAAAAACTGTTAGTTTAACTATCGATTTTGATGGACAGAGCGGGAGAGAGGCTGACCAGAGCCTCCTCCAAAGTCTATACCTCCATCACCTCCACCACCAACACCACGGTCACCACCACCAACGATAACTGCAGGAGCAGGCTACGGCAGACCCATGATGACGACACCACATCGCATTACTACAGCTGATCGCGCCGACGCCATTCCCCCACTCATAGCTAACGGCCATGCCCAGGGAGAACCTCACCTTGAATCTGGTAACGATCTCTCGTTCCCGACGCCCCGAGTTTGGAGCGGCCAGCGACCGACAGAGGGCAGGTCGGGCGCGCAGACACGGACGTCACTAAACCTCACGGAGGTAACAACAAGGCGGGTGATGTCTGTGACGTCATACTGGAGGAGATGAAGCCTGAAATGGACGTCAACGAAGTCAGTTCCGAACCGGAGGACCGAGACGGGAAGAACCACAGCAATCTTAGAAACCCCCCGTCTGACGTCACCTTCCTCCCGGCAGTCAGCGCAAGTGAATCCAGCGGAGTGAGGGTGAAGGGAGCAGTCAAGGATGAGGGAGGAGGAGGAGGAGAATGATAAGGGAAGGGGATGCTGTGAAAGGAGGAAGAGAGAAGCAGTGAAAACTGTTGGGATCCTTGAACTGGTGAGTTATGTCATCTTCTTGGTGGGTGATGTAGTCTCTTTGGAACCGATGGATTTCTAGTACGTTTCTGTTTGATTCTGTCGCCGGGACTTTTGTTTATGGTGATTCGGTTGCTAACGTTTGTGTTCCTATCGTCTCTGTTCTGTTGGTTCTGTTGCTGATGCTTGTGTTCTTTGTGATGCCTTTGCTCATGCTTATGTTCCTATAAATTCTCCTAGTGCTTATGTTCGTTGTGGCTGCTCGTGTTAACTTGGTCCTTTCTGCTTGTGTTTCCAATATTTGTGTTCATGTCACCTCTGTTTCTGTGCCTGTGTTCTTGGTATTTCTGTTTCTAGTGCCTGTGTTCTCGTTACCTTTATTTCTAGTGAGTGTGTTCAAGTTCCCATTTTGTGGTAACTGTTTAATTGGTACCTCTGTTGCTGTTGCCTGTGTTCTTGGTATCTCTGTTTCTATTCACTTTATTCTGGGTACCTTCGTTTCTTGGGCCGGTTTTGCTTGGTTTCTCAGTTTCAAATGCCAGTGTTCTTGGTAACTCTGTTTCTAGTGCCCTGCTTTTGGCACCTATGTTTCAAGTGACTGTGTTCTTGTTACCTCTGTTTATAGGGATTGTATATTTGCAGTCTTTGTTTCTAGTGTCTGTGTTCCTGGTGCTTTGCTCTCTATTGCCTGTGTTCTTGATATCTATGTTTCTAGCGCCCATGTTCTTGGTATCACTGTTTCTAGTGCCTGTGTCCTCAGTGCGTCTGTTTCTTGCGCCTGTGTTCTTAGTACCCCCCTGTTTCTGGTGCCTGTCTTCTTGGTTCCTCTTCTTCTTATAACTGTGTTCTTGATACTTCTGTTTCTAGCGCCGTTGTTCTCGGTACTTCTGTCGACTGTGTGCATGGTACTTCTGTTTTGATAATTGTGTTCTTGTTACCTTTATTTCTGGGAATTGTATTCAAGGGTGCCATTGTTTCTAGCGCCTGTGTTCTTGGTTCCTTTGTTTCAAGTGCCTGTGGTCTTGGTAACTCAATTTCTAGTGACTGTGTTCTTGGTATTTTATTTCAAGAGCGTTTCTTCTTGGTATATGTATCTGTATTTCTAGTGAATGATTTAGTGAATGTGTTCTTGGTATTTATGCTGATTCTAATGATTGTGCTTTTGGTACCTCTGTTTTCTAGCTTCTTTTAGTGAGTGTGTGTTTTGATGCCTCTTCTAAAGCGACTGTGGTCTTGGTACCTCGTGTCTGGTGCCTGTCTTTTTTAACTTCTGTTTTAGTAATTGCATTTTTTGGAGGGGGGGGGGGGGGGGGGGGGGGGGTTACATCTGCTTTTAGTAATTGAGTTCTCGGAAGCTGATTCTAGTGACTGTGTTCTTGGTATCTCTGATTTTAGTGACTTCGTTCTTGTGTCATTGAACCTCTGTTTCTAATAATAATATTCTTGATGCTTCTGTATCTATTGTTTGTATTTCTATTGGTGTGTATGGTTCCAGATTATTGTTTGCATATGGTTCCAGTTTCGTTATGCCAGCTTGGTGGAGGTGGCGATGATGGTAGTGGGGACGCTGGCTGCCATGGTAACGGGGTGCGCGCAGCCCGTCAGCCTCGTGCTGACCGGAGAGATCGTCAACACCTTCATCAGCAACCAGGGGAACTACAAGTCGGTTGTCTTCAGCGCTGTCCTTGTTTTTTTTTTTTTTGTTTGTTTTATTTATCGTTAACCTCTCCTTCACATGTTTATCGCCAGCCTGGTTAGCTGCTGGTGTATCTTCATGGCTATAACATTCATTACCGCCTCTCCCTCATATTTTCATCATCACCCGCATGGCCAGCCAGAAATCTGTTATCTTCATTGCTGTCCTCATCTCTGTCTTTATTGTTTCTCACATCGTCGTCGTCAGCCTGCCCATCCACAGGTCTGTTTTCGGTTATTTTCATTGCCGTCCTCATCTTCGTTGTCATCGTCTCTCCTTTACATTTTCATCGTCGCGGTGGCTTCCGTCAAGTCTGCTGTTTTCATTGCTATCCTCATTTTTCATCATATTTGTCTCTTTCTCATTCTTTCATCGCCAGTCCTGGCCAGCCACAAGTCTGTAATCTTCATCGCAGTCCTCCTTCAATGTCGTCAGCCCCTCATGTTTTCGTTACAAACTTGGCCAACCATAAGTCTATTATGTCAATCGCTGGCTTCATTTTTTTTTAATCATAATAGTCTTTTTCATTGTCTCATCGCCATCCTTGGCTAGCAACAAGTCTGTTATCTTCATCGTTCTCCTCATTCTACGTCGTCTATCCGTCACGTATTTATTTCAAACTTAGCCAGCCACAAGTCTGTAATCTTTATCACCACCCTCACCTTTATCGTCATCGTCTGTAATTGTTTGTTTGTTTGTTTGTGTTTTTTCATTTTCATCGCCAATGTAACCAGCAACAAACCTGTTATTTTCATCGCTATCCTCGTCCATCTTTGTCTCACGTTCACATTTTTTTTTAAATTTTATTTATGATCTGAGTGTTTACAACTCTGTATCCGTCTATCTGCCTGCTAATCTGGCTGGCTGTCTGTCTGTCTCTCTGTCTGTCTGTATGTATGTATGTATGTATGTATCTCTCTCTCTCTCTCTCTCTCTCTCTCTCTCTCTCTCTCTCTCTCCCTCTCTCCCCCCCCTCCCTCCCTCACTTTCACGGACCATATGGGTCGTGGCTGTGGCAGTGGCACAAGGGAGCTGTATACAAGCGCCGTTCAGGAGAAGATCCGACCTCTGGCGCTCTACTACCTGGCTCTGGGCGGCGTGGCCCTGGTGTCTTCCTACACGGCCGTGTCGTTGTGGTGCTGGTCGGGCCAGAGGCAGATCACTCGTGTTCGCAAGCTGTTCTTCCAGAGTGTGATGCGTCAGGACATGGCCTGGTTCGACACCACCCCCGTGGCTCAGCTCAACTCGCGCTTCTCCGAGTGAGTGTGGTGTGGCTGGTGTGTGTGGTGTGGTCTGGTGTGGTGTAGTGTGATGTGCGTGTGTGTGTGTGTGTGTGTGTGTGGTGGTGGTGTGTGTGGTGTGTTTGTGCGTGTGTGTGTGTGTGTGTGTGTGTGTGTGTGTGTTACCGTGGTGTGTGAGTGTTACCGTGTGTGTGTGTGTGTGTGTGTGTGTGTGTGTGTGTGTGTGTGTGTGTGTGTGACTTCTTTCTTCACCTCATCCACTTTTCTTTCTTCCTGTCTTCTCTCCTGTTCTTTTCTTCTCTCCTGTTCTTTTTTTTTTTATCTTTTCTTTGTTTTTCTTTACGCCTGGGTCTTTCTGCCTGTTTTCTGTCTTCATCTTATGCCTCTATTTCCTTCTACAGTTTTTCTTCGTCTCTAACACATGTAATGGGTATGTTCTTTTCATTATGCATATTTCTGTTTACCTCATTCTGTGTTACCTCTTGTTTTGACCTCTTCTGTCTCTCATAATGTGCTCACCTGAATAATGTCTTGACAACCGACAAGGAGATAAAAGTGTAATGATGATAACAGCGACGATGATAATAATCACAGCCACGATCGCGATGATGTAAGAGACTATTACAGCTGTCATTATGTAACAATTCTGACAGTGACGATGACCACAGCAACAACGATGCCGACAACAACGATCACGACGACCACGAGGATGACCATGATGTTTGAGACTGTGATGATGATGATGATGATGATGATGATGACGATGATGATGATGATGATGATGATGATGAATGATGATGATGACAGAAATAATGATGATCATGACACTGACATTCGTTTTCCAGTGACATTCACAAGATCCATGAGGGCATGGCGGACAAGGTGCCTGTCTTCCTGCAGTGGTGTAGCACGTGCCTGAGTGCTTACGTGGTTGCTTTCGTCTTGGGCTGGAAACTTGCCCTGGCCGTTCTGGCTTTCAGCCCACTCTTCGTGACGGTCGCCGCAGCCACGACCAGGGTGAGTCTGCCCTTTGGTGAGTCTGCCCTTTGGTGAGTCTCTTCCCCGGTGAATCTTTTCTGTCATGCGTCTGTTTCCCTGGTGGAGCTTTTCTGTTGTGAAACTTTTCCCTGGTGAATCTTTTCTGTCGTGAGCCTTTTCTCCGGTGAATCTTTTCTGTCGTGAGTCTGTTTCCGTTGTGAATCTTTTCTGTCGTAAAACTTTTCCATGGTGAATCTTTTCTGTCATGAGTCTTTTTCCCTGGTGAATCTTTTGTCATGAGTTTGTTTCCCTGGTGAATCTTTATGTGTGAGTGAGTTTTCCCTGGTGAAACTTTTCTATCGTGAGTGTTTTTCCCAGGTCAATCATTTCTACCGTGAATGTTTTTTCCCGGGTGAATCTTTTCTGTCATGAGTCTGTTTCCCCGGTGAATCTTTTCTGTCGCAAGTGATTTTCCCTGGTGAATCTTTTCTGTCGTGAGTGTTTTTCCCTGGTGAATCTTTTCTGTCATGACTGTTTTTTCCCAGGCGAAATTTCTGCCGTGTGATGTTTTTCCCAGGTGGATCTTTTCTGTCATGAGTCTGTTTCCCTGGTGAATCTTTTCTATCATGAGTGTTTTCCGTAGTGAATATTTTCTGTCGTGAGTCTTTTCCCTGTTGAATATTTTCTGTCATGACTGTTTTCCATAGTGAATCTTTTCTGCCATGAGCGTTTACCATGGGTGAATCTTTTCTGTCATGAATGTTTCCTATGGTGAATCTTTCTGTCATGAATGTTTTTTTTCCTGGTGAATCTTTATGTCGTGAATGTTTTTTCCCTGGTGAACTTTTCTGTCATGAGTGTTTTCCGTGGTGAATATTTTCTGTCGTGAGTCTTTTCCATGGTGAATCTTTTCTGTCCTGAGTGTTTTCCATGATGAATCTTTTCTGTCATGAGTGTTTTCCGTGGTGAATATTTTCTGTGGTGAGTCTTTCCCTGGTGAATCTTTTCTGTCCTGAGTCTTTTCCATGGTGAATCTTTTCTGTCATGAGTGTTTTCCATGGTGAATCTTTTCTGTCATGATGAGTGTTCTCTCCATGGTGAATCGTTTCTGTCGTGGTTTTCCTGGTGAATCTTTTCTGTCATGTGTGTTTATCCCTGGTGAATCTTTTCTATCGTAAGTGTTTATCCCTGGTGAATCTTTTCTGTCATGGGTTTTATCCCTGGTGAATCTTTTCTATATGAGTGTTTATCACTGGTGAATCTTTTCTATAGTGAGTGTCTTTTCTGTTGTGAAGTGGTTTTACCAGGTTGATCTTTTCTGTCGTGAGTCTTACCTAGTGAACCGTGTAACTCGGTTTAGAGTCTTGCTTTGTCTTCCTAGTATCATTACTATGTGTCGCGTGACCCGTCTTTTCTCACAAGTCATAATTTGGTGTAATCTGCTCTTGTCTTTTTTTCATAAGTCATCACTTTGTGTAATGTAGTCCTGTCTCTCTCTCCTGGCATCATCACTCGGTAGAATGTCTCAGGTCTTTTTTCCCTAATATCATCACCATGTGTAGCGTGACTCGTCTTTTGTCTTTTGTACCACAACTCGGCTTTCGTATTTTCTCCAGTAGAGTCAGTCTTTGTGTGTGCGCGTGCGCGCGCGCGCGTGTGTGTGTGTGTGTGTGTGTGTGTGTGTGTGTGTGTGTGTGTGTGTGTGTGTGCAGTTAATGCGGGGCACGGCGATGAAGGAGATGCAGGCCTACGCCAAGGCAGGCGCCGTGGCTGAACAAACCCTCAGGGCCATCCGCACCGTGCAGGCCTTTCAGGGCCAGGAAAAGGAACACCAAAGGTACGTCGCACCAAGGACATGAGGAGAGGTGAAGTTGGAGGTGGGGGTGGGTGGAAGGGGGTTGGAAGGGGGGGGGGGGGGGCAGAAAATCTGTACGTGTGGGCAGAAAAATCGATGATGAATTAGCAGGTGCAAAAAATTCTTTGAGTGAATTCAGGGGAAGGTGAATGAGGGAGCGACGGCAAGAGGAACGGTGAGTAACGAGGTTAGGAGAATTCTGAGCGGAGTGCAGAAGAAACAGTATTTCAGTTTCATTTTTTCATAGCCCAGCGAACCACGAGGGTCACTATCAAGAGTGTCAGCCCTCATCAAAGGGTCACTATCAAGAGTGTCACCTCATTCAATTTCTCGCGTAACTGCTACAAAAGGAGGTGAAGGATATATTTCTTTTGAAATTATGCAGAATTTGCTTAAAATTCGTTTTCCCATGAATTCTGTGATTAAAAACGATTACATCTATCAGGACCTCAAACATCTCTGAACAGGGTTTTTTTATGGAGTATGCTGTAAAGTGTTTATATCTGACATCACTAAACTCCCCTCATTCCATAAGGACATGTTTTGTAGTAAGTGATATATTGAACGGATGTGGAATGAAAACCCGTCCGCATCCATTTTGTGCCCAGTCTGAGGGGAGAGTGATGATGTTCGTTCTTCGTTTTCATGGTTTTGAATGTTGTTTGTCTTGACTGAAGAAGACCAAAGAGGTCGAAACGCGTCGTGTTGTTTTGTAATTTGTTTGTCTCTTTCGTTCGATGGAACAGTAATTTTTTCTTTAGGTAGTTGATATAACAAAAAAGCAATTTGTGACTGCATTGGAATCCTTTTTTCAGCTGCATCGCAGATTTATAGTCAATGCAAAACAAAAAATGTTTGCAAATGCAGTGGCACTACCACACGTAAATTCAGTGCAAGAAATATTTGTTTTATAGAACTTTTGCCTCGAAAGATATATTTCTCAACACCCAAATACGCATAAACAGTCACTGATTAAATTACTTTTCAGCACTTTTGTCGGAAATAACCGATTAAAATTGGATGCGAGAAGAAGATACAGAAAACAAAATTTGTAAAGAATGTACTTGGCAAGAACTGGCGATGAATTTGATCTCATTCTGGACCGTCCTAAAACAGTGCTTCAAAATACAGTAATCTGAAGAAAAAAATTGTCTCTTTGTTGTCAATAATTAGTCATGTATTTCATTTCAGTTCGTGAAAAAAATGCTACTGGAAATTTTTTTTGTTTTAGATTGAAAAGGGTTATAAACTGTGCTTTTGTTTGAGAGCGCTTGGAGTATTTGACAGTTTATTTATTTGGTGTTTTTGTTCTCTTTGCATTTTCTAACAGTTTCATTGCAAAGCGATGCTCATTTTTTTTTGTTTGTTTACCTTCAGTATGTTTTCTTTGCGACAAATAACCCACTTAAGTTTGTACATTGTATTTTAGTACCTATGTCTCAAGAAGGACTAAATTTCTGAATTTTGAATTTTGAAAGAATGGCGCACAATTCCTGTCGTAAAAACCCTAAAAAAAGTTTCTCCTGAGGCAAACTTACTTGCTGTAATTGTAATTGAGAAGCCACAAATCCAGAACCTGTGTAAGATTCCTGAACTGAGCCTTACTTTTTTTTTTAATGATTTGAATACGCGGTTAAAAGGTGTGCTTACCTTAGAGAATGAAAAGTTCATGTCGTCACATTTCTTCAGAACGCGCTGTGGTCTGAAAATGAATGATTTTACACCATATCATGTGATCACAAGAGAGTGTTCGGTTTCCAGCTATCGTTCTGTAACTAGATTCCAAAAGAAATACCTTTTTTTATACATCCTCCATTGCCCAGGACTGGACGTAGGATTCGCACATCATCGACTTTTTGGTCTGTTTTGTCAGATACGAGGAAAACCTGACGTCAGGCCGACGGCTTGGGACACGGAAGGGGTTGGTGATGGGAGAGCGGGGACGGGGATGTTTTCTCTCGTGCTGTTCTCCTCCTTTGCCATCAGTTACTACTACGGCATCATTCTCATACAAAAGGAGGGGATGGAACCTGGGAATGTCTTTGTGGTCAGTTGTCTGTGCTGTCAGTGGTCTGTGTGCTGAGTGATCTGTCTGTCAGTGGCCTGTGTCAGTGGTCTGCGCTGTCAGTGATCTGTGCTGTCAGTGATGTGTGCTGTCAGTGGTCTGTGTGATGAGTGATCTGTCTGTCAGTGGCCTGTGTCAGTGGTCTGCGCTGTCAGTGATCTGTGCTGTCAGTGATCTGTGCTGTCATTGATCTGTGTGCTGAGTGATCTGTCTGTTAGTGGCCTGTACTGTCAGTAATTAGTGTGCTGAGTGATCTGTCTGTTAGTGGCCTGTGCTGTCAGTGATCTGTGTGCTGAGTGATCTGTCTGTCAGTGGCCTGTGTCAGTGGTCTGTGCTGTCAGTGATCTGTGCTGTCAGTGATGTGTGCTGTCAGTGGTCTGTGTGCTGAGTGATCTGTCTGTCAGTGGCCTGTGTCAATGATCTGTGCTGTCAGTGATCTGTGTGCTGAGTGATCTGTCTGTCAGTGGCCTGTGTCAATGATCTGTGCTGTCAGTGATCTGTGTGCTGAGTGATCGTCTGTCTGTGTGGACTGTGTCAGTGGTCTGCACTGTCAGTGGTCTGTGCTGTCAGTGGTCTGCACTGTCAGTGGTCTGTGCTGTCAGTGGTGTGAGTGCTGAGTGACCTGTCTGTCAGTGGTCTGTGCTGTCAGTGATCTGTGCTGTCTGTGATCTGTGTGTTGAGTGATCTGTCTGTCAGTGGCCTGTGCTGTCAGTGATCTGTGCTGTCTGTGATCTGTGTGCTGAGTGATCTGTCTGTCGGTACTCTCTTGTCCTGAACTCAAAACTGTCCTGTCCTGAACTGAAAAATGAACTCATTACTGTCGTATCCTGAACTCACGACTGTCCTGCCTGGAGCTCACTTCTGTCCTGTCCTGAACTCACTGCCATCCTGTTCTGCACTCTCCTGAAATCTGTGTTTCTTTGACTGTCTCACACCTCCTCCAGTTCCCGAGTTTCGTTGTCCCGATGTGAACGTCTGTATACCTCTTTATATTGTTCTGCCGTCATTATCATTTGGTTCTAACATCAACATCATCATTATCATAATCATCATCACCACCAGGTATTCTAACGTCATCATCATGTTTGTGCTGACGTCATCAAATGTTTTATCCTGACGTCACTGGAGTGTTTGTGTTGCTGACATGATGACGACAGTGATGGGGTGCAGGTGTTTTTTCGCCGTGCTGTTCGGTTCGCTGTGTCTTGGTAACGCCTTCCCCAACTTGGAAACCTTCTCCAACGCCCGTGCAGCCGCCGTCCACGTCTTTGACGTCATCGACCGCCACCCCCACATTGACATCAGCTCCAATGCCGGCCAGACCTTTACCCCACTGAATGGCGTCATCGATTTCCGGGATATTCGTTTTTTCGGTACCCCGCTAGACCGGACGTACAGGTAAAAACATGTTTCTGTGGTTGGCATGGCTGAGAGAGCAACTTCCGCGTGAAAGATGAATTGTGTGTGTCAGATATTTAGTGTATAGAGCCGTGTGTTTGATGTGTAGTGTATAAAGCTTTGTACATGCAGTGTAAATAGTAATGTGTCAGATATGTACCGTGTATAGATGTGTCAGAGGTGTAGTTTATACAGCCTTGCGACAGTTATGTAGTGTCTAAAGAAGTTAGACAGATGTAGTGTGTATAGTTTCGTGCAAAATAAGTAGTGCATATAGTTGAGTGCCCGAAGTACGGTGTGTATAGCTGTGTGTCAGATAAGTAGTGTGTAAGTTGTGTCAAATGTGTGGTATGTGTAGCTGTGTGTCACACGTGTAAAGCTGTGTCAGATGTTTAATGTGCAGCTTTGTGTCAGGTGTTAAGTTTATAAGCTTCTAATGCCACCATGTTTTTGTGTAAAGCTGCGTGTTGGTGTGTGGTGTGTTGAAGCATTGTCAGATATGTAGTGTGCAGAGGTGTCTTTCAGATGTGTTTAGAACTCTACAGCAGACGTGTAACATTCAAAGCTGTGTGCTACGTACACATTGTGTAGAGCTGTGTGTCCGACGTAAAATGACTAGACCTTTGTTTCGGATGTTTAGTATGAAGATAGTGTTCGCTAGGTGTGTAGTGTACACACCTGTCTTCACAGGTGTATTGTGTGTTGCTGTGCGCCAGGTGCTGGACGGACTGACCCTGCATATCAAGCCTGGACAGACCGTGGCTCTGGTCGGCTCCAGCGGCTGCGGCAAGAGCACCACAGTGCAGCTCCTGCAGCGCTTCTACGACCCCCAGGATGGGCAGGTAATGTCTGTTGACGATCCGCCACCGTGCACAGGTAACGTGTGCGAATATTCCACTCGCCCAACACGGAAAGATAATGTGTGTGAATGTCCCCCAGTGTGGACAGTAAATGTGTGTCAAGTGTCATCCAACATGGACAGCTAACGTCTGTGAATGATCCGCCACATGCATTGGTAATGTGTGCGAATACCACCCCCCCCCCCCCCCCCTCCCCCCAACACGGAAAGGTGAAGTGTGTCAATGTGCCCTTGAAGGGACAAGTAATGTGTGTGAATGTCTTTCAATGTGGACAGTAAATGTATGTCAAGTGTCGCTCGCATGGACAGGTTATGTATGTGAATGTTCCCCAACCAGGACAGGTAATATGTTTGAATGGCACCCAAAAGTGGACAAAACAACTGTGTGTGAATGATCCCAACGTTGACAGTTAAAAATTGGAATGAAACCCAATATGGACTTGCAATGTGTTCGAGTGATAACTAAGCTAGAGACGTATTTGTGTCAATGCCTCATAACATGGACAGGTGTATGACTGTTTCCTCCACACACACACACACACACACCGGAGAACAGGCTATGTATTAATTACACTGAAACGGAAGGCATTGTGACAAGTGTCACCCAGTATGGACAGGTTGACAACGAGGGGGGAAAAGATACACCCGAAGGTGCGGGTGGGACCTAGAGAAGCGCTGTCCTCAACCGCCGAACAAACCAACTGTAAAATGTTTGTCAAGTGTCACCCAGCACGGGACAGGTTATGTATTTGATGTTCCCCAACCAAGACAGGTAATATGTGTGAATGGCACCCAAAGTGGACAAAATAGCTGTGTGTGAGTGATCCCAACGTAGACAGGTAAAATGGGAATGAAACCCAATATGGACATGTAATGTGTTAGAGACGTAATTTGTGTCAGTGCCTCATAACATGGACAGGTATATGAATGTTTCCTCCACCCACCCACCCACCCAAGAATAGGCTATGTATTAGTAACACTGACACAGAAGGCATTGTGTATAAATTCATCCTCCCTCCCTGCCCAGCATATCCAGGTAACGTAAGAAAATAATATGGACAGATAATGTTATTGAATGAAAGCTGACATAGAGAGGTGAACAAACTCAGATACATACAGGTAATGTGAATATCCCCCGGCATGAACATATGTGAACTGCACCAACATGGACAGGTAATTGGGTATATGACTCCCAACAAATGAATTGGGCGCAAACCATTTCCTTTCCGTTTCCATATTGCGCCTAGTTTGTGGAGAGAAATAACTGTCTGTCTTTCGTTCTCATTATCTTTAATAGTGCTGTTGTCTTGCCTGAAGAAGACAAAAGAAGTCAAAACATGTAGTGTTTGTTTTGTAATTTGTTTGTTCGGTAGAGCTATTCTTTCTTTTTTCATCTTGTTTCAGTTTCCACGTCTGCAGTAACCCCACTTTGAATAACATACTGTTAACGTTAGCTTATATGCATCACCTTTGGGTGGCATACTTGTTTGTGCAATTCTTGTTAGGAGCGCACAACATAATTCAGTTGTAATCAGTTGTCCGACAGGGTTGGGATTGTGCATGTGCGTGC
This sequence comes from Conus betulinus, assembly GCA_016801955.1. NCBI lineage: Eukaryota > Metazoa > Mollusca > Gastropoda > Neogastropoda > Conidae > Conus > Conus betulinus. The sequence goes on from JADBJO010000282.1 coordinate 445,393, forward strand.
AAAAAATAATTAGATCCTTATGAAGCCATTTGAGTTTATCAAATTTCTGTTAATGAATCAATGATGGTATGTAAGACCTGATGAATGATAATAATACGCAACCAGCTGATGAAGTTATGTTGTCCTAGTCTGCGAATTGAGTATGATGATGTGCCAGGTGATAAACTTCTAAACTGTTACATGATTTGATGAAGTGATGAAGATGTTATCCCGGTAAATGAAGTGATTATGATGATTCACCAAGTGGTGAAACTGATACTGATATTGTACCAGTTGGTAAAACAATGACAACACTGTCCCAAATACTGCTGCCAATAATGAGCGGTCAGTGTCGGTTTGCAGATCCTGATAGATGGTCACGATCTCAGGGATTTGAACCTCCGGTGGCTGCGCGACCATCTGGGCGTGGTCAGTCAGGAACCGGTGCTCTTCGCCGCCACCATTGCTGACAACATCCGGTACGGGCATCCTGAGGTCACACAGGACCTCATCGAGGCAGCGGCAGTAGAGGCCAACGCTCACGACTTTATCTCCCAGCTTCCACAGGTTGTCATCCTGTTCTTCTGTCGCGCTCTATACCCCGTGGAGGGCCTTTTGAATTTAAAACATGATAAATTTGCTTTAAGCTCTTAGCGGACTGTGACAGAAAACAGGTTTTTTTTGAATAACAGGAACGTGATCTTTACCATGTCAATGTTCCGAAACCGTACAGTCTTAATGAACGACCGGCTTAAATCATAATTGGTTAAAATCTAAACTCGAGTGGAGTGGGTTCGAATAGGAACACTGGTACCTCTTTCAAGAGTCATCTACTTAATGGATGCGTCCTGAGAGTATTGCTCCTATCTGCCCACCAGTACTGCTTGTCTGTTTCTCTCGGGCCGGGTTTACGCTGTACCTGCATATATGATGAAAGGAATCGGTGAGAAGGGACATACAGCCTTTCGTGTAGACTTATACCAGAGTGTAACTTCACAACATCAGCTGCGTCACCTCATCTTTTTCTGGTGACCACAAAAACGAAACTTTGAATTGGTAAGGCAGAGAAAAACAGCAGTAAAATTGAAGTCATTCCAGCTCAGCTTACTATGAAAATGAACTGATTTTGCAGCCTGATTGAATCGTTTCTGTTTCTTTTTCAGTCATTCCCTTAACTATAATCTTGTTTCTGATCAAATTATTTCCAAGTGCCATTTGAGTACTTCTATTCCTATTATTGTCTCTCTGTTTGATCTTTTGCCTGTTTATATTTATAATGGTAGATGAACAAAGAGAAGCCCATATTGTGACCAGTAGGATGTGCGGGAGGGCGAGTGTCTATATGTTCTTTGTTTTGTATTGTTTTAGCTTATTTGTTTGTGTGTCTGTGTGTTGTTTTTCTCTCTTTGGAAGACTCTTCCAGAACAGGGCCGTGGAGAGGGGCAATATGGGATGGAGATATTCTGGATCCCGTGCAACCTCCCCCCCCCCCCCCCCCTTCCTTCCATTTACTCTCTTCCGCCACCCCCTCCTCATTAACATCCTCCTTCCCTAAAAATAAAAAATACAGAATTCAAGACAAATCAGTTTGCAGATGACACCACCTTCACACTGGAAGGAGATAAGAAATCATATGAAAAGTTGTTCACAGATCTCTATGAATTTGAGCAAATATCCGGACTTAAATTAAACTATGAAAAAACGTTTTAATGTTTGGTTAGGGATAAAAAAAAGAATTCCTCGAACACATACTACCCTTATATAAAATGGAATGGAACCCTTTAAAATTTAAAATCCTAGGGGTGTGGTCTACGAATAATCTGACAGGTATGACTCAAATCAATGTGACAGATAAAATTTTTAGAAGTTACAAATCTATTTAAGATATGGTCAAAAAAAGTAATTACACCACTAGGTAGAATAGCAGTGCTAAACTCATTAGTGCTATCAAAACGTGTACACTTGTGGATCCTCCTGCCCAACCCTCCAGACTCTAAAATAGATATGTTGCAAAGTATGTGTTTCAAATTTGTTTGGAACAACAACAATGATAAAATTAAAAGAAAATATTCTGTGCAAAATATTTGGAAAGGAGGACTAGGTATACCCAATATTAAGATATATATCCAATCCTTAAAAATCACCTGGATTAGGAAAGTATACGTGCAAAATTGTAAATGGAAAACAGTATTACATTCATTATGTCCTGAAATCGATGCCCTTGATTCATATGGACCAGACAGATTCGTACAAAGCGAAAATAAATACATTTTGGAGAGATGTTTAGGCATATAATTTTTTGCAACCGTGCAGAATTAAAAAAATAACAAAGATCTAGCTACTGAAACCTATTTTTTGTAACGAAAAGTTCAAAGTGGGAAATAAACCGTTCTTTTACAAGAAATGGATGCAGAACAATATATTTTTGGTTAAACATTTACTTGATGACAATGGTAACTTTATAAGCCGTCACACACTGTCAGAGAAGGCTGGGATCTGAGGTCAATTTTCTAAATTATATAAGTTGGGTACAATCAATAAAAGAATATGCGAAGAAAATGTTAGTAAAACTCGACAGTAATATCAGTAATGACAGAACATTAGCGTTACAAAAAATGTGTAGCGCCACTAAAGGGGCACGCATTCACTATGATATTATGATAGAAGACATTGAAGTTTTTAAACATCAGCTCTTTTATGAAATGGGAACAGAGCCTTAATATACCTATTAATTGGACAGACGTACTAAAAAGAATTAGAAAATAAAAGAAATAAAACTGAAATGGTTTCCAGCTAAAAAATGTTACAGAATTCTGGCAACTAACAGTATTTTGAAAAGAATGCAGGTTGTGGATAGTGACATGTGTAATTTCTGTAATAGAGAGAAAGATTCAATTTGTCACTACTTGTGGGAATGTGATTTGCACATACTTTCTGGAAAGAACTTGAAAATATTCTAAAAAGTAAGTGTTCACACTGTGAAAGATTGTCATTTAATGTAGAGCTTATATTGTTTGGCACTGATGAGAAAACAAAAACAGATGATATGCTGGACTTAATCATTTTAATGGGGAAAAATTTCATACACAAATGTAGAATTAATAAGATGAAACCTAACCTAATAATGTTTCTAAAGGAACTACGTTACAGACATAAAACTGAAATACACATGTACTCGATGGAGATGAACTATGCAGAATACGGGACAAAATGGTTTCCATATATAACATTAATACAAGAATAATGTTAGTAATGCGTAGAATATAATTCCCTTTGTTTTGCATGTTGTCCGCGACCCTGGGAATCAAATGGAACAATATGACTGAAATATGTTTATGTAACGTATTTTCTCTAAATATCATGATGTATCTATGAGGACACTATGTGACATGCTACATGAATTTGTTTGATGTTTGTAAATACTGTCGCTGTTGTCCAGTGAAATACTTTCTTTATGTGTGCCCATCAAAAAAAAAAACAAACAAAAAAATCCTCCTTCCCCTCCTCCACGTCCGTTCTCACCGTCTCATATCTCCTTCAAATGCACACACACACACACACACACACACACACACACACAAGTTAACTTGATGTCTTTGTGCAGGGCTATGACACACTGGTAGGGGAAAGGGGAGCTCAGCTGAGTGGCGGACAGAAACAACGCATCGCTATTGCACGTGCCCTGGTCAAAAATCCCCGGATCTTGCTCTTGGACGAGGCTACATCCGCTCTGGATCACGAAAGTGAGGCTGTGGTGCAGAGCGCACTGGACAAGGTGAATTCAGCTATTCTTTGTCAGTCAACTTTTCTGTCTGTCTGTAGTTCACAACATGGGCGCTATGAAGATCAGTTTCGTCACTGGGAACGTTTTGAGCTCCAAAGAACAATGGCAATGTTGACAACGAAAAAATAATCGATGCCGTTCAAACAACCTGTATGCGAACAATTTCACTGTTGTTGAATACTGTAAAGCATAGCGGGATGGGTGACTGCAAAGCTAATACCGACAATCTCACCATCTCTAGTTTGGACAGCTTAAGGGAGCTGGACAGTCGCAAGAACTGGACGTCTCTCTCGTCGTTTGTTGTCCGTTTGTTTGTTTGTGTGTTTGTTTTTGTCAGTGTGTTTTGTTTTGTTTTGGGGTTTCTTTTTAATCAGGTCTTGAGCATAAATCGACCATTTAGCATTAGCTTTCTGATTTTTATGGAGCTTTGGCGGTAAATCTTTGTTTCCACATTTCCCAGTACAGATGCCCGGGGCTCCTTCTGTATGAGTAGCTCTCCCGCCCTCAGTAAGTTCTGTGCTTACAACTTACCCTTCTTTGACTGTGACTTCTTTCATTTTTGCCTTCATCTACTACTGCTCTCTTTTTTTCTGTCATTGTGACATTCTATTGCCTCCACCCTAGAAAGTTTTTCACACTTTTTTCTGTCATTGTGACATTCTATTGGTTTTACCCTAGAAAGTTTTTCACACTTTTTTCTGTCATTGTGACATTCTATTGGTTTTACCCTAGAAAGTTTTTCACGTTTTTTTTTTTCTGTCATTGTGACATTCTGTTGGCTTCACCCTAGAAAGTTTTTCACGCTTTTTTTCTGTCATTGTGATATTCTGTCGGCTTCACCCTGAGATTACAAATCATGAGATTTTAGTTTCCTTTTTGTAGTCTGACGACAAGGCATTGACAATTATACACACTGAACATTTTTGTTTATTATTAAGTATTGTTTTCTTTTAAAGAGTATTTAGTATTGATGTGTGTGTGTGTGTGTGTGTGTGTGTGTGTGTGTGCGCGCGCGCGTGCGTGCGAAGTGAAGTGATGTAATGCGATGTGTGCGCGACGTGAAGTGATGCAACATGATCTCTGTGTGCCCCATTGTCGATGTCTTCGGGAGCTCTTTCAGCCTTCTAGAAATCACATGCTTGTACCGGCGAATGCCCGCTTTCCTGTCACTCTCTTCGACTCTTTTTTTTTTTTCTTCAGTTTGAATCTTATTTGGTTGTCGTCCTCAGTTTTTAGTCTTTGTTCAACAAAGTCTCAATATCGTTTCTCTCGATATAAAATAATTCATTCCAGCCTGTTTGTTGCATTCTGGTGACAAGGTATCGAGGCTATAGAATTGTTCAGTCTGGACACTAGCCGTACATGCTGCATGATCGATTTGCCTGTATTGCTTTCCATGGATTTTTTTTTTTTTTTTTTTTTCCTTTTTTTTTCTTGCGTTTGATTTGTTTTGATATTTTCTTACTACGTCTTTTTTTTACCACTGGGTGTAACAAATGAAGCGGAGTGGATGTTGCTCTCAGCTCGGCTCAGACTTACCTGCATCACAGATATTTTCTAGATAAACTATCTTGTCATGAATGTGTCGCACATCAGGCACGACAAGGAAGGACTACGATCATAATCGCCCACCGGCTGTCCACGATACGTTACGCTGACGTCATCGTGACGTTGAGCGGAGGACGTCAGGTGGAGCAGGGAAGTCACGAAGAACTGATGGCACGACAGGGAATGTATGCTGACTTCGTCAAAGTGCAGGTCAGTCATCATCATCACTGTCATCACTGTCATCGTCACATCGACAGCAGTAGCAGCACATCATCATCAGCAGCATCACCACCATCATCATCATCATCATCATCATCATCATCATCATCATCACCATGATGATCGAGCATGAGAACGAATGTGAGCTTACCTCTTCAAAGTGCAGGTCAGTCATCATCATCATTGTCATCATCATTGCCATCGTCACATCAACAGTAGCAGCAGCAGCAGCAGCAGCATCATCATCATAGTCATCATCATCATCAACATGATGGTCAAAATGACAAGGAATGTGAGCTTACCTCGTCAAAGTGCAGGTCAGTCATTATCACTATTGTCGGCATCATTGTCATCGTCAGTCAGCAACAGCAACTGCACCACCACCGTCATCATCATCAAGACTTAAAGGAATGTGCGCTTACCTCGTCAGAGAACAGGTCAGTTATCGTCAACATCGTCATCATCGTCGTCACTATCGTCATCATCATGGCACGACAAGGAATGTACACACACTTTGAGAGCTTGAAGGTCATCATCGTTGTCCTCGTCATTATCATCATCATCCTTATCAGCAGCATCGTCGTTGTCATCATCATCATCATTATGGAACGACGAGGAATGTACGCTCACCTCGTCAGAGTGCAGGTCACACTCATCGTCATTGCCATCGTCATCATCACGTCAGCAGCAGAGAGCAGCATCGTCATCGTCATTATCATCGTCATCGTCCTGGCACGACAAGGAACGTACGCTTACGATGCTGAAATGCAGATCAGTCATCATCATGGTCGTCGTAATCAGCAGCAGCATTGTCCTCATCATCATCATCTTTATCATCGTCGTCATCATTATGTCACGACAAGGAATGTGCGCTCATCTCGTCAGAGAGCAGATCAGTCATCCTCATTGTTGTCGTTATCATCTGTTCTTCCCCCTCCCGATCCCTCTACACACCGCCCCACCATCGATCCCAACACACGCGCACACCCATACATTTCTCTCTCTCTCTCTCTCTCTCTCTCTCTCTCTCTCTCTCTCTCTCTCTCTCTCTCTCTCTCTCTCTCTCTCTCTCTCTCTCTCTCTCTGTCTCGTCTCTGTCTCTCTCTCTCTGTCTGTCTGTCTGTCTCTCTCTCTCTCTCTCTCTCTCTCTTTTATTTATTTGGGGAGGGATATCTTATCTTTCCGTACTCTCTCTGTAGCATTCATCCATGACGCTCTTTTCATGCTTCCTCAAACACGGTCACACCAATCTTCGACTTATTCTTTTACTTAATACACTGAAATCGCGCGCGAACTCATACACACTCACGCACGCACGCACAAGCACATGCACGCACAAGCACACGCATGCACATACGCACACACACACATATATAAACACACACACATACACGCAGGCATACGAGCTGGTACACACACACACGCGCGCGCGCGCGCACGCGCGCACACACACACACACACACACACACACACACACACACACAACACTAACACTAACACACACATACACACACACACACAAACACACTAATACACACGGGACACTAACACACACACGCGCACACACACACACACACACACACACACACACACACACACACACACACACACGATCGTATACATTGACACATTAAGTGTTAAACTCGATACTCTGAAAACACTCACTGTTGTGGACTGCTCAATAGAAAGAGGGCGCAGGGTTAAAGGGGGGAGGGAGGGTGCTCAGTGATAAGATGAATCACGGATGGTGCTGTTTGATGTGAGATCACTTTACGAGAGACAAGCGATCGTGTTTTCTCTTCTTTGTTTTTTTTTTTTTTCCAGTTAAGAGCTGAAGAGGAAGAATCGAAATCATGTGGTAGGTGTGTTTTTGTTTCGTGTGTCAGTGTGTGTGTGTGTGTGTGTGTGTGTGTGTGTGTGTGTGTGTGTGTGTGTGTCTTTCACTCCCACCCCCCCCACCCCACCCCCATTTGCGGTCGGCTGGGCAACATTATCTTACCTTAGCTTACCTCTCTGTCTCTTATACTGTACTTGCTCATATGTACATGCTGGTGCGTGAGTGTGAAAATACATGTTGTTTGAATAAATCACCACACTAGCTGATGTAATTGAGCTAAAGGTTTGTTGTGTAAATAAATCACCACACAACACAGATGTAACTGTGAAAAAGGTATGTTGCTTGAAGAAATAATAATATTAATTAACAATAATAATAATAATAATAGAGCATTTATAAAACGCCTCGCCAAAGGTTCTAGGCGCCGACAATCCACACTCACGTGTACGCAGCGGGCTGCCTACCTGGGTTGTGCCGACTGAAGAGCTGCCTGCCGGCGTTTCATTCAGTCTTTTCCGGTGTCATCCAGTCAATATCGTTCAGTCAATGTCCTTACTTCCTTCATTCTTTCAATTTGTCACGTAGTGTGCATGCTTGTCATCCATACCAATGGCCAAACTGGCCTTCTCTTCTGAAAGCTGGTTATGGGATTTTACGTGTGTGCAAGATGTTGTGCGTAAGTTCACACACGGAACCTCGGTTTATAGTTTCATTCGAAGGACTATTTGGGAAATAGAGTCAGAATCAATGTTAACTCTGAGGGAAAAATCCCCCTGTACCAAAACAGCGCGGCGGAGATTCGAACCCGCAACCCCAGGATCAGAGCACGAGTCCCGGCGTTCTACCACAGAGCTATTCCGGCCCAATCGTTATATTACCTTAATCTGATTGTGTCACAGATATGTGTTGTGTGAATAAATCACCACTTTACGTTGATGTAACTGAGTCAAAAGTATATTGTTTTGAATAAATCACCACACTACGCCAGCGTGACCAGTGTAAATGACCATAGTATGTTAATGTGGCGGATGCAAAAATGTGTGAATAATTGCCACACTACATTAATGTGAATGACGTAAAAATATATGTTATGTGAATAAATCGCCAGTTTATGTTAATGTGACTGACCTAAAGTTATGTCGTGTGAATAGATCATCATACTACATTAATGTGACAGAGGTAGAGACGTGTTGTTTGAATAAAACACCACAGGACGGTAAAGTGACTGAGGTAAAGATATGTTGTGTGAATAAAACACCACAGTACGGTAAAGTGACTGAGGTAAAGATATGTTGTGTGAATAAGTCACTACATTACGGCAACATGACTGTGGTAAACATATGTTGTGTGAATAAGTCACTACATTACGGCAACATGACTGTGGTAAACATATGTTGTGTGAATAAGTCACTACATTACGGCAACATGACTATGGTAAAGATATGTTGTGTGAATAAGTCACTACATTACGGCAACATGACTGTGGTAAAGATATGTTGTGTGACTAAGTCACTGCATTACGGCAACATGACTGTGGTAAACATATGTTGTGTGAATAAGTCACTACATCACGGCAACATGACTGTGGTAAAGATATGTTGTGTGACTAAGTCACTACATCACGGCAACATGACTGTGGTAAAGATATGTTGTGTGAATAAGTCACTACATTACGGCAGCATGACTGTGGTAAAGATATGTTGTGTGACTAAGTCACTACATTACGGCAACATGACTGTGGTAAAGATATGTTGTATAAATTGATCACCTCATTACGCCAATATGACAGAATGAAAGATATATGCTGTGTGAACAGATCGCCTCATTACGTTAATCTGACTGAGTGAAAGATACGTTGTTTGAACAAATCGCCACACTTCGTTGGTTTACGCTGAGGTAAAGACAATGAGCGCAAGAAAGTCACCAGCGTATGCTAGTGTGACCGAAGTAAAGATCTTGTAACAGTACACCAACACACTATCTTAATGCCACTGGGTCAGATATGTCTTGTGTGAATAAATCACCACCGCATTCCATAACCTCACCGAGTTAATCCTACATGCTGTGTGAATAAACTGCTAGACTTTGATTATGTGAATGAGTTTTTTTTTAGTGTGCTGTGTGGAAGAAATCTTGAAACATTGCGTATAAACTAAATTAAAGATATAATGGTATGTGAACAAATTACCTCATTACGATCATGTGATTTAAAGTTGAACACAGTTATTGTTTAGTAAATAA
>JADBJO010000282.1:460000-472500 GCA_016801955.1 Conus betulinus
GAATTTTCGCTGTCCATTTGGTGAGAATGGTTGTTTGCTAAGCTATTTTGAAGCGATGTGTGTAGATGCTGATGTGTGGAAGAATGTAGCTAGAGGGTATTCACTGTGTATGTGAACAAGATGGTAGAGAAGCAACCTGGACAAGGCATGGCCCAAGGGATATTCTTTGTATCCATCCCTGTATAAACTGAATGGGGAACGAGAGGAGATAACATCACAACGATAGAGAGAAGAACAGGACAAGAGAGAGAGAGAGCGAAGAGTGAGTAGGATAGATAGGGTCGAAAAGACCGTGGTCTGGGCGACAGAAATGGAAGTAAGGTCTTTAACTCAGGGGCTTAGGCGTCACTGTTCGTCACAGAGGTTGACAGCAGCTTGCACATAGTATGTGGAGTGCAGAGGAGGGGGGGGTAGCCTCTGTCACATTCAGTTGTGCACCGCCCGTGTGGATCATGCATCCCCTCAGTAAACCCTCACATAGGTGTAGTGTGAGAGGGAAGAGTTAGACCTGGATGAAGGGTGTGTGTGTGTGTGTGTGTGTGTGCTGTCATTTTAATAACTGTGCAGGGAGTGTCTTGCACGTGTTCTGTGCGTAAAGTGTGTTGTTAATGCTTAGCGCGTGGGTTGAATGTGAGTATGTTTTATGTAGGGTGGAGGGGAGAACCTTCTTCGCTATGCCAGTGTTCGGCGCTCTCATTTTTTTTTTGCTTTTGCTTTTCCGGTAAGAGGCCACGTCCTCCGTTGGTAGCCATATTTGTTTTTTCCACTTCGTCGTGGAGAGTTGCGGAACCGGGCCGGAACCCTTCGCTGGGCGGAAGGCAGTCCGCTGAACTTGGGAAGGATCTCAATCCTTGGGCTACCAACAACATTCTTCCGAGTCGTCCCAGACTCTCACTTCCTTCGTTGGAGGTGGCGCATCTACTGGTGGGGCTTTGGGCTCTTCGCTGAGTGAAGCTTGCCAGTAGCTCTCTCTTTTGTCTTCACCCGCCGTTCTGGGCGTTCCTTTTCGTTTCTTGGGGAGACAGTTGCTGACGTTGGGCGACCTGGAGGATGGTCCCAGAGTGGGGGATACCGGAGCCGAGCCTGAGGAGTGCTGGAGGAGTCCGGCGCAAGGAGGAATCTTCTAGACGCCAGTGAAGAGAACAGCCAGTCTTGCTCCAGAGATCCAGTCAGCGGGACAGTCGTCAACAACTCAGTTATGTGGCAAGTGTGTGTGGTGTATGGGCTGTGGATTTGTGTGCGTGCGCTAGTGTGATCTAATGTATATTGTTATGCCCTGTTTGTTGTATTAGTTTGTTTTTTTCTCCCCTTCCTCTTCTATTTGTTGGGGGTAGCTTTAGTTGGTGATAGGTTGGGTGGCAGTGGGATCCGGGTGGTGGTGTTTTTTTTTAGGGCTCCCCTCTATCGGGTTATTTTGTCCCTTAGCGATAGTTAGCTCCTGATAGGATCTGCACTCTTCTTTTTGTTTTTTTTTTTCTTTGTAGTTATTCTTTTTCCTGTCTTTCCTCCCTCTTCTTTGATAGTGCCCCATTCCATAAATGGAATGTATGTGTGAGTGATTGGGATGCTTGATATGTTTGGGTAAATTTGTATATTTAAAATTTAATAAATATTGTTTGTTCCGTACTTCCTGGAGTGGTCTGGAGATAGTGAGTGTTTAGTGTTGTCTCTCTATGCTCTTTGTCTGTCCCTGCCTCATTCCCCTGACAGGGTCTTTTACCCTTGACAGATATGGGGGCTCGTCCGGGATTGAGGTCAGGTAGTACAGACAGTGGGTACTAATTTGAGCAGCACTTGACCCTTACTTGCCTTCCGCGCTCCCGGAGGTGCGTGTTGTGTTTGTATTAGTGTAGCGGGAGGTTGGTTGGGGAGGGGTTCTAGAGTGTAGGGAACCCTTCAGCCGGGAGCGGTTACCGGATCGGGATTTGCCGCAGCGGAGATTTGCGCTACTTGGCAAGGTCGTCGGCGTTCAATTCCGGATCCGAGCCGGTGTTTGTCCGTTTGTACCATCGGTTAGTCGCGTTAGTTATATTACCGTAGTTTTATATTTTATTTAAAATTGTATTGGGCAAAGTAAGGGGGGAGGTTATTTTTGGACCAGTAGGTTTTGCTTGTGCAGAGTCTTCAAGGTCAGTGTTTGTTCTGACTTAGGAAGTAGGTCACATTTGCCAGTACCCAAGCCTGCGACTGATTTAGCAAGGTGAGGTAGGTAGGCTTGCGGAATTCCTTTTTTTTTTTTTTTTTGTTGCAAAATCAGTGTGCTAGGGAGTGACCAATCCTCTTGCTTTCTTTTCTATTACTAAATTGTTGAATTTGTTGCTCTTTGCGCTAAGTGATATTTTGCACAGTATAACGACTTTCTTTTTCTGCTATTTTCTATTCTTATCTTTCGCTTAAGCAGTTTATATTGTTTACCTAGCCTAATTACCTAACATTAAGGTGAGTGAAAGGTTGGTGTGAACAATAAAGTTGTGAGTGGTGTGCCAACCCTGCGCTGAGCGAAAGATTTTTTTTTTCTTTTTTATTGAAGAAATTCAAACCTAGATCATTAAACTTTTTACCGATAGACTCTATAAGTAATTACCCGGTAGTCAAGTTTGCAGACTTGCGGGCCCGTTCCATGGGAAAAACCGTGTTGTGCGTGCGTGTGCCGACCCTTTTTTCTTCCGGAGTCTAATAGTGCAGTGCAAGTGGTAGACGTTGATGCTGGGGTCATATTAAAAAAAAAAAAAAAAAAAAAAAAGAATAGTTGCGCTGCCGATGTGTACACGTGTCGTGCGTGTTTACCGTTCCAGTTTTGCGTGCGTTCCGTCGTTTGATTGTTGCGTTATCCGTTATTTATTTACTGCGTATGATATATGTTTACTTCAGGCTCCGTCGTTTATTTGTTTACTGCGAGGTCCGTTGTTTACCGTGATGTCATTGGGTTAGTAGATTCAGATTCGACTAGTGTAGCGAGTTTCAGAAGATTGGGCTTCATTGCGTACTAGCATTTGTCGAGAGAAGGAAATCGGGTCAACGTTGGCTTGTGACACATTGAGGTGTCAGCCGTTGATTTTATGTCAATCTGGGTCATTCTCTTTCCCGTTGTTGAGACAGTTGGTCACGTTGAGTGAAAACTTTTTGCTTGTAGACTAGACATTTCTGGAGCTGAAGTGGGTGTAGGGAACATTTTTGATTGATTGCGGGGAACCTAAGGTTACTGGTTGGCAAGGATCAGTCACGGGGAGTTGACTGAATTGTTTTCGAATTTTGCCAGGTAACACTTGGTTTTTGTGGGCAGACATATGAATTCCCTACTTTTTGGAAGTTCTCACTGACAAGGTCAAGAGGCTTAGTGTTTTGATTTGTGTTGAGAGATCCAGTTCATTAGGATACACTTAGCCTATTTGGTCGCATTGAGGTGGCTGGGATCTATGCAAATACTCTTGACAAAGGAGAGTGGAACTTAATTTGTTAAGCGAAAAAAAAAAAAAAACATTCTTTGGTAGTTTCTATTAGCGGTGAGAAGGTGTACACTTTTGATTACTTGGTTTTGAATCAAGTTAGTGGCAGAGCATAATAGTGTTCACTATGGCTACAGGGGAAAGTCGTTACCTCACCAGATCCCAGGTAAAAGGGACTGAATTGTGCCGGGACTAAGTATGTCTACGTCCCCTACTACAACGCAGGTGACAATTGGAACAACTACACAAGTCGTCTTTTCGTCAGGCGAGGTTCAGCCAGCCATCATTGCTTCCCCTTCAGTGTGTTTGCCATCTACTCCCCAGGGAATTAGGCCTTCTTACGGTGGTACGCCACCGCCTTCTGCCTTGAGACATCAACCTCCTATAGTACCCTCTCAGGGTGACTACTTACAGAGGTTTACACCTCCGCTTATACTTCTGGATACCCAACCATGGATCCTTTCATGGTGATGAAACTTGAGAGAGAAGAAAGAAGGAAGCAATGGAGAGAAGAGAGCGGGAAGAAAGGAGGGAAGAAAGGGAGGGCCAAGGAAAGACGGGAAAAGGAAGAGAGAGAAGCCAAGGAAAGAAGGGAAAAGGAAGAGAGAGAAGCCAAGGAAAGACGGGAAAAGGAAGAAAAGAGGCCAGGGAAAGAGAGAAGAAAATAGATGGAAAATAGAGATGGAAGAAAGACGGTTGGAAGGGAAGAGAGGAACAGGCGATGGCAGCAAGAGATGGAAGAAAAGCGACAAGAGCGAGAAGAGAGGGCGGTTCAGAAAAAGCAGAAAGAGATGCAAGAGATAAAAGGAACACAGGAGTTCCAAGCAAAGATGGAAGAGGAAAGGAATCAACTTAGAACAGAAGTGCTAGAGCAGTTGGGTATTACTCCAGGGGAGGAAACCACTTCATCACCTGGTGTTCAAGAATCATCACAAAGTGCCGAGGGAACCAGGATTAACGTGGACCTGCACTTAGCCCCACCCATGCTACACATGCCTGTATACAGTGAGGGAGATTCCATTGATACCTTCCTTGAACACTTTGAATCAGTGGCAGATAGTTTCCACTTGAATAATGAACAGAAGGCATTATACCTCGTTGGAAACTTGACAGGAAAAGCCAAGGAAGCATTCGTCAACATTCCACAAAGAACCAGTTACGAGGAGTTGAAGGCTGCTTTGCGCCGGAGGATGCACATGACTGCAGAATCATATAGGAGGCAGTTCCGCACCATGAAGAAAATGGCGGATGAAACTTTCCAACAGTTCGGAGACAGACTGTCAAGAGTGTTAGACTATTGGTTGGAAACTGCGAAGATGGATGTCAAAGATTGTTTCCTGTTGGAACAACTCATGAACTCTGTTTCACCTGACTTACAGTGCAAGTTAGGAGAGGCCCAACCAGAGTCATTCAAGCAGGCCATCAGGATTGCGGAAGCTTTCGCAGATGCCCGGCGTTATTTTAGGCCAGCGTACCAGGGACAAGCGAGGAAACAGGCAGGCAAAGGAGACCAACACTGGACAAGCCTCTCAGCCTGAAAGTGGTGCTAAGTTCTCCAAAGGAAATGCGAAAGAACGACTTAGGAAGTGCTACTTGTGCGGTGACCTCAACCACATCGTGAAGGACTGTCCTAAGCGACTCCCGTTGACCAAGACATTTGCCCAAACTAAGGTGGCATTTGGAGAAAGTGAGATCACTACACCATCCTGCCCTACGTTTCCCTCTGTGGTGTGCGGCAAAGCCATTGAAGCCATTCGTGACACTGGAGCCACGACAATATTCGTCGACGAGAAGTTGGTACCGCCTGAGGCACCCACGTGGAAGAGAATGTCAGGTATCGGGGATCGAATCTTCCTTCAAGGTGAACAGGTGTACTGTCCTGGTGGATATTTCCACACCATACTTTCAAGGAAAGGTATGGGCAGTGGCATTACAGCGGCCAGCGTACTCCCTTCTGATTGGGAACTCGGTATGTTTTGAGGATGGTCGCACCAGTGACATTTCAGTCGAGTTGCCACCGGAAGTATTTGTGGCTGCCACTACGCGTTCACAAACGCAAAGAGAAAAAGAAGCTTTGAAACCTCTACTGAAACCATTGTCCCAGCATGATATGGTGACGTTGGATCCAGCTACCGTGCGAGGTCTTCAGGGTAAGGATCCTACGATCAACACCATTCGGAATATGGTAGGAAAACCTCCCAAGGACAAGAAGAATGGATCAGTGTCGTTCATCGTGCGACAAGGATTGATCCACAGACAATTTGCATCGCGAGATGTGTCAGTAACCCAGTTGGTGGTGCCTAAAGCGTTACGAAACACAGTTCTACCTTGGACACGATACTCCTATGGCAGGACATCTAGGCACAAGACGTACACTGGAAGAATCCAACACGACTTCTATTGGCCTGGAATATCTCAAGATGTCAGGAAGTATTGTCGAACTTGTGATGCGTGTCAAAGGACTACTCCCAGGGGGCGAATTACCAAGGTTCCTCTGGGAATAGTTCCCCTGATTGAAGACGTAAAGGTCGCTGAAGGACTGTCTGGGAACAGAGGAAAACGTGCGAGCCCTTTGTAGAGAATACCAAGATGTTCTCTCAGATGTACCCTTAAGGTGCAACTTAGGTACCTGTTCTCTAGTGCTCACTCAAGAGGACCCAGTCAGGGTGCGACAGTATCCTTTGCCCCATTCTCAAACAGAAACCATCAAGACGGAAATACAGGATATGCTGCGCATGGGGGTGATTGAGCGTTGTAGTTCGCCCTTACTCCTCACCCATTCTGTTGGTCAGGAAACCAGATGGAAAGATGAGGTTCTGTGTCGACTTTCGTCGACTGAATAAGGTGTTGAAATTCGACGCTGAACCTATTCCGGACGTTGACAAGATCTTCACCCAACTGGCTAAGGCGCAGTATTTCACAAAGCTTGATTTAGCAAAGGGATATTGGCAAATACCGATGGAACCTGCCGACAGAAGCAAGACTGCCTTTACTACTCCTGAGGGCCCATTCAGGTTCAAAGTTATGCCCTTTGGGCTCAAGACTGCAGGAGCCGTCTTCAGCAGGATAATGAGACTCGTGCTTGAACCGTTGCAGATGAGAGATGTCCACAATTTTATTGATGACATATTATTGGCCACTGACAGCTGGGAGAGACACATGGAAGCACTCAGGATGCTTTTTGAGCGTCTGCGACAGGTACAGCTGGCGGCCCGTCCCACTAAGTGTCGGATAGGGGAGACTGAAATTGCCTTTTTTAGGTCACGTCGTGGGACAAGGATTCATGTCTCCTGAAAGCGACAAAGTTCAAAGGATTGAAGAGGCCAAACCACCAAAGACCAAGAGGGAATTACGCTCGTTCCTTGGTCTCGTTGGCTACTACCGCAAATTCATTCCCCATTTCGCTGAAGTGGCAAAACCCCTGACAGACAAAACTGGAGCTCGAAAGCCAGAAACGCTGATGTGGGGAGATGCAGACGTAGCTGCATTCGAGAAACTCTCAAGGGAGCGATTCTCTCCAACAACCCGTCCTCCAGTTGGCGAACCCTGAGAAGCCATTTGTACTCAGAACAGACGCGTCCAGCACTGGTTGGGGGCAGTACTCTTGCAGGATCAAGGGAAAGGATTGTTACCCATCGCCTTCGCAAGTAAGAAACTAGTGGGAGCGGAAAAGAATTACCACACTATTGAGCAAGAGTGCCTTGCAGTGGTATGGGCCACACGCCGATTCTACCCTTACTTGTACGGGCGGGAGTTTGTTCTCCAGACGGATCACCATCCCCTTGCCTATCTGCATCGCATTCGGCCTGTCAGCCGACGCCTTATGGGATGGGCAATTGAACTGCAGAGTCTTGCCTTCTCTTTTCAACATATCCCTGGACGCTGCAATGTGGAAGCTGACTACCTGAGTCGAATGTCTTAAGTCCAATGGAGTATGACCAGTGTTGTAAAAAGGGAAGTGACTGTGTATAAACCCCTTTTAAAAAAGGGTGTGTAGAGTTGTGCGATAAAAGTAGCAGCTTGTGTGCACCATTCAAGGATTTTTCTGATATGTGAAGGTGGATAATTGGTTTTTATTATGCACGGTCGTATATTTAGACCAGTTCCATTCGGGGCTGCATCAAGCTGTGCCTCATTGGCACAAGCTTTTTTTTGGTTGGGGGGTATTGTCACGGGCGGACCAGTGTTTGAACTTATATGTTTTAATGGGCTGTTCGTCACAGAGGTTGACAGCAGCTTGCACATAGTATGTGGAGTGCAGAGGAGAGGGGGGTAGCTCCTCTGTCACATTCAGTTGTGCACCGCCCGTGTGGATCATGCATCCCCTCAGTAAACCCTCACATAGGTGTAGTGTGAGAGGGGAGAGTTAGACCTGGATGAAGGGTGTGTGTGTGTGTGTGTGTGTGCTGTCATTTTAATAACTGTGCAGGGAAGTGTGTCTTGCACGTGTTCTGTGCGTAAAGTGTGTTGTTAATGCTTAGCGTGGGTTGAATGTGAGTATGTGTTTTATGTAGGGTGGAGGGAGAACCTTCTTCGCTATGCCAGGGTTCGGCGCTCTCATTCTTTTTGCTTTTGCTTTTTCCGGTAAGAGGCCACGTCCTCCGTTGGTAGCCATATTTGTTTTTCCACTTCGTCGTGGAGAGTTGCGGAACCGGGCCGGAACCCTTCGCTGGGCGGAAGGCAGCAGTCCGCTGAACTTGGGAAGGATCTCAATCCTTGGGCTACCAACACATTCTTCCGAGTCGTCCCAGACTCTCACTTCCTTCGTTGGGGTGGCGCATCTACTGGTGGGGCTTTGGGCTCTTCGCTGAGTGAAGCTTGCCAGTAGCTCTCTCTTTTGTCTTCACCTGCCGTTCTGGGCGTTCCTTTTCTTTCTTGGGGAGACAGGTCGACGTTGGGCGACCTGGAGGATGGTCCCAGAGTGGGGGATACCGGAGCCGAGCCTGAGGAGTGCTGGAGGAGTCCGGCGCAAGGAGGAATCTTCTAGACGCCAGTGAAGAGAACAGCCAGTCTTGCTCCAGAGATCCAGTCAGCGGGACAGTCGTCAACAACTCAGTTATGTGGCAAGTGTGTGTGGTGTATGGGCTGTGGATTTGTGTGCGTGCGCTAGTGTGATCTAATGTATATTGTTATGCCCCTGTTTGTTGTATTAGTTTGTTTTCTCCCCCTTCCTCTTCTATTTGTTGGGGGTAGCTTTAGTTGGTGATAGGTTGGGTGGCAGTGGGATCCGGGTGGTGGTGGTTTTTTTTAGGGCTCCCCTCTATCGGGGTTATTTTGTCCCTTAGCGATAGTTAGCTCCTGATAGGATCTGCACTCTCTCTTTTTTTTTTTTTTTTCTTTGTAGTTATTCTTTTTCCTGTCTTTCCTCCCTCTTCTTTGATAGGTGCCCCATTCCATAAATGGATGTGTATGTGTGAGTGATTGGGATGCTTGATATGTTTGGGTAAATTTGTATATTTAAAATTTAATAAATATTGTTTGTTCCGTACTTCCTGGAGTGGTCTGGAGATAGTGAGTGGTTTAGTGTTGTCTCTCTGTGCTCTTTGTCTGTCCCTGCCTCATTCCCCGATTAATACGTCAGTTTAGTTCACTTAAGCAATACCGTCACGATTTCCCCCGTCGTGGACAAGTGCACACACTGAAAGCGTTTCTAGGATATGCATGTATAAACCTACTGTCATGCTTCCCGGAGGTGTGCCACACACGCACGCACCACCGCCAAAGCAAACTCCGCAAACGCGCGCAGTCACACCTTTCACCCAAGGCGCGTTAAATAAATACACAACACCGAAAAGTTTTTTTTTTTTCTTCCCCTTCTCCCACGGAAGAAACAAATATAATTAGTACATACAATTCTCAAATTCTCAAGTTAACTTATCCACACCTCCTCTTCAGTTGGGAGGCAACACAAAATGAACACAAACACTCCTCCTCTCCACCAAGGGAGGTAATACCTGGTACTGTTTCCCCTTCAATTGAAACATTCATAAAAAATGGGGGTTATGTCACTATCCATCATCACCGTATTTATATATATATACCATTATTTAGTAACCTCAGCACAAAAGATCAATCAAACTACGATTCACACACAGTTGAGGTTATATAACAGAGTCATAACATCATGGGGGAATGCGCCGGAGTCATTCTTCAGCCACATGGGGGAAATGCGCCAGAGTCATTCTTCATCAACACAGGAAAATGCGCCAAAGACATTCTTCATCCAGTTTCTTCAGTCCCCAGTAATACCACAAAAACAGCCCTCTCCAGCCCAAAGGGGCGCTGTCTGGCTGGAATCCTCCTCCGTGAGGAAGGGGTACTGCGTGCGAGGTCCGCCACCCGTCCCTGGCTGGGGTCAGGTCCGGCACCTCCACCACCTGCAAACACTCCCACCCGTGGCCCGGCGTGAAACAGGCAACCTGTCAACACACTCGGAACCACGTGCAGTTCTACAATAACTAAGGAGGCTCACTTCAACATGAAGATGTAAACAGTAACCTTTTCTTATAAGTTTTTACTTTAAACATTACTTTTCCTTTCTTTTCCCCATTCTTTTATAAAGAAATATTACAGGTGTAACCACACTGGTTCTTATCCTTTTCTTTTCTTTTTTTGAATACAAATGTTTTCCTCAATTTTTCCCCAAAGATTTCACTTCTCTCTAGTTAAACAGTAATGACAAAAAAATACCTCAACGATGCATCAGCCTTGCACCGGTCTTCAATCGCCGTAAATAAACAGACCATGCGACTTCCCCGGCTGGCGTAGAGCAAGTGATTATAAAATTTTCCATCTAAGTTAAATATCGCGCGCAGCGCTCCCAAGCAGTATTCACCCGGGCCACTACCAACAAAACAACGCTGTACAATCACATGATCTCTTTTCTCTCAATACCTCTGACGTTCAATCTTAAGACTGTTGATATACACAAACAACATGTGCACTCGACACCTTCACACATCCTGTGCACATGACATCTACCTACTTCTTGATGGATTATGATTATATGATAAAGAATTTTTTTTTTAATCTTTCGGGTTATGTTGTTGCTTTTCCTTCTTTTTTGTCTTTGTTATCATTACCATTCCATGGTCTTTACTTAAAGTTTTCGTAGAACGTAATGGAATATCAAGGACAGATGGAAGACTAGGCCACAGCCTAAAATCGTTTTCCTTGGGTAATAAAGTTTTTCTCAGTGTCTCAGTGTTTGCCTCTGTGTGTGTGTGTGTGTGTGTGTGCAGGTTTGCCGTAAGAGACCCAGATGAGCAGCTGAAACAGACAATGGTGCTGTGTGTTGTCATGGCTGCAGCTGGCGTCGCTGTTGCTGTCCTCCGGCTGTCTGCGGTAGGTCTTTACTCAACGCATGTGTGCGTGCGTGTGTGTGTGTGTGTGTGTGTGTGTGTGTGTGTGTGTGTGTGCGTGTGTGTGTATGTGTGTGTGTGTGTGAAAGTTTAAGAGAGAGAGAATGTGTATGAGTACACCTTTGTGTGTGTGTGTGCATGTGTGTGGGAGAGAAAGAGAGAGAGAGACAAAGGAGGAGGGAGAGAGAGAGTGTGTGTGTGTGTCAGAGAGAGAGAGAGAGAGGAAATATGTGTTTGTGATGTGAGTGAGGGAGAGAGTTGACTTTACACACACACACACACATATATATATATATATATATATATATATATATATATATATATATATATATATATATATATATATATATATATATATAGATAGATAGATAGATAGATAGATAGATATAGATATATAAATCTTAAAAAAACTCCAGAAAAAAACACCGCTCTCTTAATCCTGCCAGGTCTGCTTTCTTGCTGTCGCGAGACGATTTAAGCGAAAAAAAAGAAGAAAAAATAGATATATTAATATTCATTTATCTATTTTTTTTTATTCAGTATGTATGTATAAATGTGTAAGTATAAGTGTAAGTGGGTGGTGTGGTTGAAGGGGAGGAGGGAGGGAGAGGATAATATATACATATTTTATAAAATATTTATGTGTATATATATGTATAGATGTATTGTCTGTGTGTGTGTGTGTGTGTGCGCGCGCGTGCGTGTGCGTGTGTGTGCGCGTGCGTGTGTGTGCAGTTTACTGTTTCTCAAATGCAGGATCTGCACTCACAGCACGACTGCGAAGTATGACATTCTCTGCCATCCTTCGACAGGTGAGTCTGACAAACCTCAGTCTGACACTTATCTGATACATGATTTGCTGATCCATCATGTCCTCAAAATCCGTCACTGTTCTGCTCAGTCACCATGTCCTTAAACTTTTGTGCATTTCTGGTGAATTAGGTCCTGAAACTGAATCATCATGTCCTTAGACTTCAATACATTTCTGGAGAATTAGGTCCTGAAACTCTGAGTCACCATGTTCTTAGACTTCAATACATTTCTGATGAATATAAATCCTGAAACTGAGTCACCATGACCTTAGACTTCAATGCATTTCTGGTGAATAAGTTCCTTAAACTCTGAGTCACCATGTCCTTAGACTTCAATTCATATCTGGTGAATAAGTTCCTTGAACTCTGGTAGCATACAGTCAGTTATCATGTCCATAATCTCCAAGAACGTTTCGATCAATTATCATGTCCTTAAAGTCTGGTCTGGGGATTATCATGTCCATGGATTCCGATACTATTCTGGCGAATTATCATGTCCTTAAAGTCTGACACTGTTGTGGTAAGTCCTTATGTCCTTAAAGCCTGACATGTTTCTGGTGTGTCATCATGTCTTTAAATTTTGATAATGTTCTGGTGAACAGGTGAATCTTCTGTTGAACGTATGCTCGCAATTTGTGTATATACATAAACAAATGAAACGAAAACTCGAATACTAATGTTCTAGTGAATTGTGTTCTTAAAATCTTACACTTTAATGTAAATCATTTGTCCTTGAAGCCTAACATGTGCTGGTAGGTTATCACGCCTGGAAATTCTTATACTTTTCTTTTGAGGTATTAGTGAAATACTATATCCTCGGTGTCTGTCGCTATTCTGGTAAATTATCATGTCCCTAAAGTCTTACACTGTTCGGTTAATCA
>JADBJO010000282.1:482500-495000 GCA_016801955.1 Conus betulinus
TCTGGATGTTGGAGGGCTACTGAAGGTTCTGATCATTTACAGCACCAGTCAGAGTAGGTAAGTACTTTATGTACGCCATTATGAGAGAAGAATCTGTCATTTTCCTTCGCATGCGAGAGAGCCCCATGATACTCTAACGATCCCTCGCCAATGTCTTGCCCCGTTAGCTGCGAGACTGTTCTTATGTAACCACGCCACTCGGCAAGCTCGTAAGAATTTCTAGCCTCTCGACTCGATGAAACCCACCTCTGGTCAATAATCCTCGCCACATGGGAAGTACAGGGGAGGTAAACAAAGCGGCCCGTACTTTCCTCGCGTTGGAGAGAAAAGCTGGTGACACTGTACACAGAGGAAGAAGAGGCAGGGGTACAGCAGGTAAATCCTAGGTGCCTGTCCTGACATTTACAAGGAGCTTTACATAATTCAGCGAACAATGTAGCCCAATACATATTCATAAATGGAAGGAACAACACCAAAACACAAAGACGAAATTTACACTCCTTTATTAACAAATGGTAAATTGAATAAGTAAAATAATTTGCATTTTCCCTGCAAGCCAGCTATATAGAAGAAGAAGAAGAAGAAGAAAGATATGTGTGACTGACTACTTCTTTAAAAAAAAGTCTTAAAAGGGTGTATGTGTGTGTGTGTGTGTGTGTGTGCGTGCGTGCGTGCGTGCGTGTGTGCGTGTGTGTGTGTGTGTGTGTGTGTGTGTGTGTGTGTTTGCTACCTCTCTATCTGTATATGTGTGGGCATGTGCGTGCTAGCACATGTGTGTGTGTGTGTGTGTGTGTACAATTGCACGCGCGCACATGTGTGTGCATATGTGTGTGTGTGTGTGTGTGTGTGTGTGTGTGTGTGTGTGTGTGTGCACACGCGCATGTTTGTGTGTCTGTGTGTTAATGTGCTTGTGCGTGCAGACTGGGTACCGAGGGCAGGTGTCGGTGGACCGGGTGGTGTTCCAGTACCCCAGCAGGGAACGGTGTCGGTGCTGTCTGGAATGACGGTCAGCGTGGAGCCGGGTCGGACCCTGGCCCTGGTGGGACCCAGCGGCTGCGGCAAGTCCACCGTCATGCAGTTGCTGCTCCGCTTTTATGACCCCACGTCTGGCGCCGTGGTCAGTTCGCTCTGTGTGTGTGTGTGTGTGTGTGTGTGTGTGTGTGTGTGTGTGTGTGTGTGTGTGTGTGTGTGTGTGTGTGTGTGTGTGTGTGTGTGTGTGTGTGTGTGTGTGTGTGTGTGTGTGTTGTTTGTGTGTGTGTGTGTGTATTTGTGTGTGTGTGTGCGCGCGCGCGCGCGCGCATGTGTGTGTGTGTGTGTGTGTGTGTGTGTGTGTGTGTGTGTGTGTGTGTGTGTGTGTGTATGTGCGCGCGCGCGCGTATTATGCATGCGTGTGTGTGATCTTCCAGCTGCTGGACGGGGAGGACGCCCGGGAACTGGACCTACGGTGGTTACGCCAGCAGATGGCGATGGTAGCGCAGGAGCCCACCCTCTTTGACGACATCGCCGCCAACATCGCCTACGGCGACACCAGCCGCCAGGTGCCCATGGACGACATCATCGCCGCCGCCCGAGCCGCCAACATCCACAACTTCATCATCTCTCTGCCGCAGGTTGTTGCCGTTGCACGCATGCATGCATCAGCAGCAGCAGCATCTTGACATTGTCATCTTCATTGCTGTCATCATCTCCATCATCGTTATCTTAATGCAGTGGACCCCCGTGTTTACGATCTTTGTATTTATTTATGGAACGATTCCCTGCTCACAACGACTGTTTTATTCAAGTGTTGACTGAAATTTTATCAGCTTCATATTCCTCAGTAACCCAGTTTTTGCTTACTGTGAATGCCCCTGGCTTCCATATGACTGGCACGTTGGCTTATTTTCACTGTTGCGTATGATCTTGCGAGACTTTCGGAAGCTTTAGTGTGTATGTGTGTGTGTGTGTGGGGGGGGGGGGGGGGGGAGGGGGGGATTTGATATTTGGCCCTTGTCAAAGGTAGGGACATCTGCGCATCGACCCAAGTGTCACATGGCGACAAGTCCTGAGCATTCCTTTTTTTGTTTTAATTA
This sequence comes from Conus betulinus, assembly GCA_016801955.1. NCBI lineage: Eukaryota > Metazoa > Mollusca > Gastropoda > Neogastropoda > Conidae > Conus > Conus betulinus. The sequence goes on from JADBJO010000282.1 coordinate 484,573, forward strand.
CCCGCCTGTCTACTTCCCTACAAACTCTCCCCTCTAAACTGACTGAATTTTCAGGGCAATTTCAAAGTCGTTGTAGAAAGGTACCACGGTATCGTCATTGGTATCATCACCATCATCACCATTATCATGTTTGTTACTATTTCTCTGCCATCATCATCATCATTTTGATAGCATCACTGCTTTTGTCTTCGGCGTCATCACTATGTTCATCCCCGTATCATCGTTTGCTGTCATCATCGCTATCGTCATGACCGTCATGCCAGTCATCTGCGTGGCGTCCATGATGACAGTAACTTATTAATTATCATCTTATTAGTGTTTCTTTTATTACCATGAACCTGGTGTTATAATTACTGCCCCCATTATCATCACCTGGGTGTCACTTTTCTGTCGTCATGATCATCATCGTCGTCGTCACCCACCACTGATGTCATCGCCATCATCACCACCTTCATCATCACTGTACCAATATCAAAACTCCTGTAGAATATGCGCTCTCTCCTCAGTATTGCCTTGTCAGTATCCACGCCATCAGAGGCACGTAGCAATCGGGACACTGTTATCCTCAACGTCCTCCGTATAATCAGCAGAGGCAGCAGTAGTGGCAGAAGCTGATAACACGGGCATGTGTATAAATGACTCTCTTTCATAGGTTCCTTTCTTCCAGTTCTACCATAGATCGTAGATTATCGTAACTGGAAGGGGAAATCTAAACTAAAATAAGAAAAAACGTGGATGGCAAACTTAAACACGCGCGCGCGCGCGCACACACACACACACACACACACACACACACACACACACACACACACACACACACACACACACACACACACACATGCACGCACATACGCGCGCGCGCGCGCACACACACACACACACACACACACACACACACACACACACACATTGCAACTGACTTTTGTCCTGATCGATCCCCCCTCTCTCTCCCTCTCTCCCCCTCTCTCTCTCTCTCTCCCCCCCCCCCCCCCCCCCCCCCCCCTCTATCTCCAACTCGCACACACACACTTTGTAAGGACTTTTGTCCTGACCCTGGGAGACCTTCGATACAGAAGCGTGGATGGTCTTGGCCTCCGCAGCTCGTTAAGGCAGAGACTTCCACTCTTTAACCGTGTGTGGTAAGAAGCCAGCCAGTGTGTAACTACATTTCGCAAAGATGTGTGCCAGCTAACCGGAATAACAGTCAGGCTGGCGCTGTAATGCCGGGACGAGGTAGGTGTGGTGTGTGTGTGTGTGTGTGTGTGTGTGTGTGTGTGTGTGTGTGTTTTAGACACTCCATGATCACCAGGTTGTGCTGCAGTTTATAGAGCATGACCAACATTGTAATGGTGGATGACATGATGTGCGCAGGGTTACCACAGTGAGGTAACCTGTTCGCTAATTGTCATGGTGCATGATGTCATGTGTGCAAGGTTATCACTGTCAGCTGAGGACAGAGAGATGCAGCCTCAGTATCCCAGCTCGCAGGTTGTCACGGTGAATGACATGATGTGTACAGGGTGGGGGGTTGATAATTGTTATGTGTCTACAGTGAGGTGGTGGGGGTCGGGGCAGGGAGGGAGGGGGGGGGGGGGGGTGGTACAGGGCGGTCTGATCAATCCCTGTTCACATGTTATGAAGGTAGGTACAGGGTTACCACCGTTACGTGAAAGACAAGGGACGCAGTCTCGTAGCGTCTGTTTTGAAAAGTTATCACAGTGGATGACGTGATGTGTGCAGGGTAATTACAGTCAGGTTGGGCACAAAAGGACGCAGTTCCACAGTATTTCAGCTCACAGGATGTCACGGTGGTTCACATAATGCGTGCAGGGTTACTATCGTCAGGTGAGGGACAATGGGACATACTCGGAGTATCTCTGCTCACAGGTTGTCACGCTGGATGACGTGATGCGTGCAGGGTTATGACAGTCAGGTGGGGGACAAAGGGACGCACTCCTCACAGTATTTCTGCTCACAGGTTGTCACGCTGGATGACGTGATGCGTGCAGGGTTATGACAGTCAGGTGGGGGACAAAGGGACGCAGCTGAGCGGTGGTCAGAAGCAGAGGATTGCCATAGCACGCGCTCTGGTCAGACAGCCCAAAGTGCTCCTGCTGGATGAGGCCACTTCCGCTCTGGACACTGACAGTGAACGGGTCAGCTGACCTTTCTGTCTGTTCGTCAGTCTGTCTGTCACTCTGCCTGTCTGTCTGTCTCTCTCTCTCTCTCTCTCTCTCTCTCTCTCTCTCTCTCTCTCTCTCTCTCTCTCTCTCTCTCTCTCTCATTTCATTGTTCCACTATCTCTCTCTCTCTCTCTCTCTCTCTCTCTCTCTCTTCTCTCTTTCTCTCTCTCTCTCTCTTCATTTCATTGTTCCACTATCTCGTTGAGATTTTTTTAAAGTGAAATTCGTTTTTATGGCTTTTGTCCTGAATTTGTAGATGTTCGACAGCAATTGATTTAAGCTAATTACTTTGTGCAACCTTGTTTCGTCAGGCAGGCAAGTCATATAAACGGCATCAACTGAAACAAGGAAAATACTGTGGAGGCGGAAAACATAAGACCACAATAGAACACATCACACTACCACACAGTACAAGACTAACCATGACAATAAAACGTAATTCAACACATTTTAACCTGTCTCCAACCAGTATAGGAAAACTTGGGGAAAATACCGACAACACACCACAGTATATAAAACACGCGCGCGCGCGCGCACACACACACACACACACACACACACACACACACACATGCATACATATACACATGCACACACACACACACACACACACACACACACACACACACTGCACAAAATAACACACATCACATCTTGTGTTTTCCCTGTCATCAGGTGGTATGGGAAGCTTTGGTAAAGGCCAGACAATGCAATTCACTGGATGTTTTCCCTGTCATCAGGTGGTATGGGAAGCTTTGGTAAAGGCCAGACAATACAGTTCACTGGATGTTTTTCCTGTCATCTGATGGCACAGGTAGCCTTGGTCAAAGCCAGATAATACAATTCGCCACGTGATTTATCTGTTATCGGGTGACATGGAGAGTCCTGGACAAACTTAGCTAACACAGTACAACACATCACTTGTTTTACTTGTCACCAGATTGTACAGGAAGCCCTGGACAAGGCCAGACAGGGTCGCACGTGCATCGTGATCGCTCACCGCCTGACCACGGTGCAGAACGCCGACCTCATCGCCGTCGTCCAACATGGCCGCCTGCTGGGAGATGGGCACTCATACTCAGCTCCTAGCCAGCAAGGGAGCTTACTACAACCTACTGCAGGCACACACGCTGTCCCCAAATCCCCCAGTCAGGATCAGTCAGAGTAACCGAAACAGAGGGCTGGAGCAGAGGGTCAGGGGTGGTAGAGAGGGGTGTGGGGTGGGGAGACAGCGGGAGTTGGGTGTGGGGTGGGGGTTGCCAGCAACCAGCGATCTGGCACTTCATGATACCAGTAAAAAAAAAACCTCGGAGAGTTTGGTGGTCACTTTGGAATGAGGATCAGAGGAGTTGGGTAGGGAAAGGAGGAGTGGGGGGGGAGAGGAGGGGAAAGCGTGAAGAAGAGGAAGAGTAATCTAATCTGCTCTAAAATGTAGGCCTACTTCAGTTCATGAAGACTGTTGATGTTTCCCAGGATCCAAAATGTGTGGACACGGGAGGGGAGTGAGTATACAGAGATCGATATGCAACAGTCTGGACTGATGTGGTCAGTGAAAAAGGTAACGGCGTAAGAATCATATACATTACGTACCCGTGTACTCCAGTGCTCTGGTGTAACGCATTTTCAATTTTACCCTGCCAAAAATGCTACCAAGGGAAGTTACCTCACAAAGTAGGAAATCCCTGTTCAAAACGCCACAAGATTATTTCCCTTTGGAAGACAACTGTCAAAAAATTAGCATTCGAGAAATGTGCCAACTTTTGCCATTTATATGAAACATGAAGGTGTTTCCTATCGATATTTAATTTGATTTGACGGAATGAAAACGAAACGGAGGCAAATCATGTTTGAACGCGAGTGGGTGGCTGACTTTCTTTTTTTTTTTTTTTTTTTTTCTATTCTGGCATGTTACACGGGCACAAATGTATTTCTTTTAAATGTGGCTTTGAACTTCTCAGCTTTTTCCCTCTTCAGTCAAATACAAATAAGATGAATGTCTTTTTAAGGACTGGAGATCAAAAAGGACACTTTTATCATTATGTAAGGCCTTTCTTAATGCACCTTTAACTGAAGTTTTCCCTGATTGGTGGACAGAATGAGCGGTATTCTCGGCCCCAAGATATTCTCCACAACCCTCTTCCTCGCCTTCCTGCTGCTGTATCCTCATGTCTATGGAAACGACATATTCACACAGGTCAAATGCCTGGGGGGGGGGGGGGGGGGGGGGGATGTGATATGCAGATCTTTTTCATACATTTTTCAACAATCCAGAATTCGGGTTAGCTTCTACATTACATTTCGTAGATAGTTTCTAATGGTGAAGTAACTGCTTTGAAACGAATAGAAAGGTTGCTTTTGTTGTTTCAGCCGCAGTATTTTGTCACAGTATTTTGTCAGTCTTGCCATTGTGAAAAAAAGCAGCACTCATTACGTTTAAACAGAGTCTTATCATCATCACTCATTACGTGATTTCTTATGACAATTTTTTTTGATATTTTTCGTTGAGTTTACCTACTAACACGATTTTTAAAAAGGGGGGGGGGGGGGGGCATTTTTCTGAATGTCAGAAGCGAAGTCTTTATGATTCTCACCTTATCGGATATACAGGTAACAGTTGGTCATAATTCTGGAGTTTAGAAAAGAAAAAGAAACACCCGAAGGTGCTGGGGACGACCCAGAGAAGCACTGTCTTCATCTGCCTTTAGAGCAGTCCTGTACCACCCTTGGAGGCCTGCGCTGTGTTGACAATGGGTACAGGTCGTAATTTGGAGTTTAGACTGGAGCCGCCGTGGACTATATCGTTGCTTTCTTTTGAGCAGTATCGGTTTTTTGTTTTTTTATTTTGTTTTTATAAAATTTCTTTGATTTGAAGTTTCAGCTGTAATCTCATGATGTATTGCTAATCAAATAAAATGTGACTTCTTCCGCTCCCACCTCCCCCATCCCATTCCCATCCTCCCCCTCAACCAATGTCCTCTGTGTAATGCAGTGGTGTCTTGCCTTTAATGGGTATCCAATCGACTTTTCATTTTTTTTTTTTTTTTGTTGTCATCTCGCATAGATGAATATAGCATCATAGTTATCAGTCACTCGTTCATAACATATCTAGTGCTTCCATAATGGAAAGTGCGACTGGTTTTTTTGGAAGATGACAATCATGAATGCATGTTTTACGCTTTGTTGTTTGGTTTAGTTGTAATTTTTGAGACCAACGTTTGTTTTATAAAGTTTGTGTGTGTGTGTGTGTGTGTGTGTGTGTGTGTGTGTGTGTGTGTGTTCAGTGTATGATTGCCTGTGTGTTTATCTTTTGATGATATTTGTTTCATTACTGGCCACCCAATAAAAAAAAGAAGAACGTTTAAATTGACCCAGACAAGAACGGATCTTTTGTAACCGTATACAGATTCAAAGAATGACCTATCTGGTACATCCTGTGCCTCTCGGGTTCAGAAAAAAACATGCTCACCATCTATTTCATGTTTCAAAACACAGTTCCTGACGATCTTATTTTGACGAGAATTTTACGATCACCAGAGGCTGATGCACGAATTTAAAACGTTGTCCTCTCGATAGAAATGTCCTTCCACAGACAACTGATGCTTCAGTTCAAAACTTATTTATGTTGATGGGAAATCCCTTTCCAGTGATAACTGACGCCCAGCTCGAAACGATTCCCTTCCCAATAATGGCCGACTCTCAGCTCAAAATTCATATTTTGACAGCGATTCTCTTCCCAGAGCAGACTGAGGCTAAAACGTATTTATTTTCACGGGAGTTGTCAACCCAGTGAAGACTGACCCTCAGCTCGAAATGCATTCATTTTGACGTGAATCTCTTCTAATGACGACTGACGCTCAGCTTAAAACACATTCATTCTGACGGGAAACACCTCTCCTAATGACGTCATTCATTCTGACGGGAAACACCTCTCCTAATGACGACTGACGGAAACGCTCTCCTAAAAACTCATTCATTCTGACGGGAAACACCTCTCCTAATGACGTCATTCATTCTGACGGGACTGATGCTCAGCTCAAAACTCATTCATTCTGACGGGAAACACCTCTCCTAATGACGTCATTCATTCTGACGGGAAACATCTCTCCTAATGACGACTGATGTTCAGCTCAAAACTCATTCATTCTGACGAGAAACGCCTCTCCTAATGACGTCATTCATTCTGACGGGAAACGCCCTCTCCTAATGACGACTGACGCTCAGCTCAAAACTCATTCATTCTGACGGGAAACACCACTCCTAATGACGACTGGCGTTCAATTCAAATAATTTATTTGGGACGGGATTCCTTTCTCAATGGTGACTGATGCCCAGCTCAAAACGTATTTATTTTGACTGGAATTCTCTTCCCAATAATAACTAATGTATTTTGACGGGATTCCTTTCCGATGATGTTTGACGCCCAGCCTGGCTGAACACGTTTTGACTGGAATTCCCTCCCCATTGAAGACTGACGCCCAGCTCAGAACGTACCTACGAAGCGATAGTAATCAACTGAAGATTGACATTTTAACTGGAGATATCAGCTTCTTTCCTATTGCAGACCTACGCAACTGACGCCTGTTTCAAGATGAACTCATTCTGACGGGACATTTCATGTTGTTCACCGACGCTTATTTCAAGACGAACCGTACTTTAAGTTGAGAAAGTTTTCATCCTCCGCGTTAGTTGTACGCATCCATTAGTGTGTGTGTGTGCGAGGACATGCATACTCCTGCATGCACGTGGTTCCAGCGTGGACTATATAACTAAAATAGGGCGCCGGAGTTTCAGTTGATGACGTCACCGGTTCCATGGAGGATTTGACCGTGAACTTAGATACTAAAGCTGCCGGCAGTTTTTTTTTTTTTTTTGTTTTGTTTTAACCCAGGACGTTGTGGCAGTAGACTTTTAAGAGAAGATTGTTATTGTTTGTATAGCACGCGTTACGACTCAAAACAGGGTGTTTTCGTTTCAGTAGAAGCTGGTGAATGCGATCCATTAATTCATAAATGTTCGTGCCTCCTTCCTCTCCCTCTCTGAGCCCCCCTCCACCTCGCCCCACTCAAAGAGAACGTAAGTTTCATGATTTATATGAAATTATGTTGTCCCTTTACAGAGCGTGACATGGTATTTGTTGACAGAAAAAAGGTTTTGACCTTAATACAAACCATCCACACCACATCCTCCACTCTAGACTCAGCAACCCGCGGGGGGGGGGGGGGGGGGGGGGGGTGATGGGAGAGAGAGGCGAGCGTTTAGTCACGGTTGCCTGGGGCAGATTAGAGGGAGGGGCTTTCTTTCTGCTGACAGAGAATAACTTCCTCTATCCTCATTCCCACCTCCATCTCGTGCACTTCCCCATCCAGTGACTCCAGATCATATTTTGTAAGCAGAGGGTATTTTTTTCACTATCAAAAAGAAACTGTCTGTCCTCCCCCACCCCCCCCACCCCACCCCCCTCTCTTCGCTTTTCCTTTCTTCCCCTCTTTAGTGCCGATAACGCGCCACTTTTACATATGACTCGGGTAAACCTTCTGAATGTATTTCCTCCCGTAAATAGCACCTAACCAGACTTTGATATTTTGTCGTTCAGTAATCTGTTAGATGATGGTATACAGTGTTTCTTTGTGTGCATAAACAACAGTATAATGTGTTCAATGTGTGTGTATGTGCGTGAGCGGGCAGTGTGTGCATGTGTGTGTGTGTGCGCACGCGCATGTGTGTATGTGTGTTCCACGTATTTTTTTGGAAGGAGATCGCGGAGGACATGTGCTGTCCTGGTTTGTGGTATTTCTGTTGTAAACAGTGTGTAAATGGTCCCACAACATGTGTGATTGTGTCCTTGGCAGCACAAAATTTTGCCATGTACAGGAGTTGTGTAAACCCTTTATGGTTGTCAGAAGTTCATAAGAACTGATCATGTACATCCTTTTTAATGTTGTATGTTTTGAGTTGGCCTTTTGTTCGATTCGATACGAAATGCTTATCAGTATTTGTTTTGATTGGTGTGTATTGTGCTGCCAGTATGAATGGATACATGTGAATGTATAACACATATGTGTTTAATAATAAAATAGAAAAAATGAAGTAAAATATATGGGTATGTGATGTACAAAAGGCCAGCATGCATGACAAATACAATGCGTTGATGTGGACACAGTATAGATACACACACACACGCACGCACGCACGCACGCACACACACACACACACACACACACACACACACACACACACACACACACACACACACACACTCTATACGTCAATGTGTTTATGGTAAAACTCGGTGAGTTTGGGTATTCATTGTAAAGTGTGTTGGTTTGTGTGCATGCCAACCCCAACAACATACGCCAACATTAATGTGTTCACACACACACACATACGCGGCAAAACACACAATGTGTTCACACACACACACACACACACACACACACACACACACACACACACACACACATACGCACACACACATACGCACACACACACACACACACATACGCACACACACACACACACACACACACACACACACACACACACACACACTCACACATATGCATACACACACACTCAAACACACACACACACACTCACAGAGAGAGAGAGAGAGAGAGAGAGAGAGAAGAAAACGCTCGATTGTGGATGCAGCAAAACAGTGTTGAAGCATAGTCCATCATCGCCACCGAGTCATGGCAATCCAGACTCACTGCGCTCTGGGGATCGGGGTCATACACCAGCACACAGCAGTATCAATAGCATCGTCTCCTCCAACGGCGAGGAAACTAGGATCTTCAGCTTCATTTTGCCTTCAGGTGTAAGATAGTTTCTATATATGAGCGTGGTTTTTATGTACCAGCCTTCACGGATTGGAGGATCTAGCACTGAAAACGCCTTGTGGTAGCATGATGTATGTGTGGAAGTAAACTAATGTCTGTTTAGAAGGGTACTACTCCACTACAATAGACCATTGTTCCACCAGGGTAAATAACAGTAGACTGAAAGAGTTACCTCCCGCGTATTTTTGAAAATCATTTATGGAAAATTTTCACGCAATCACATGTTAAATCACCCGAAAGTTTTAACATTTCTGCGAAAATATGCTATTTCATTGATGGATATCAGTTTGTAAAAAGAAAATAAGAAAACGCATGTTACTCATATTCAGCGGAAATTTCATAATTCATAGTATGGATCCTGGAAATCCGGATGTTGATCCGGATCCGCATCAAAATCCAGCGGGTTGGATTCTGGGCCTCATTTCACCATTCCTATCAGATTGAGTTAACATTGGATAAGAAGTTTTGGAGTAATCTTGCTGACAAGTGAACAAACAAACAAACACACTTAGCTAAAACGTAGCTTCGTCGGAGGACATAATAAACAGCCATGTTCCTTTTGATAGGAGTCCGGTTTGCGTGAATCTGTTACGTGTCGTGTGTCATTTTGGTTTCACCGCTGTAACGTCATGGCGTCATTTGTTATCAAAACTTTTTGATCACATATAGATTTAACCAACGTCACACCAAGGTGTCATGCGTCATCAGATCTTCTTACTTGCGTGTTGGTTTCAGTACTGTTACACAAAGTTGTCGATTGTCATCAGACTTCTTTATTCACTAATGAATTTTACTGCCGTTACCATAAAGTGGCACATATCATCATAGTTGTTTATTCACATATTGGTTTTTCCTAACACTGCTAAAATTTTAGTCAAACTTGCGCGCGCGCGCGCACGCGCGCATGTGTGTGCGTGTCTCCGATTGTTTATGTTTTATATGATATGTCAAGACATATATATCGCTATTAATAGCGAGTTGTGAATGAGTCATTTTGATCACATACAGATTGCCCACACAGTCACAATCACGCTAGAGTCACGCTACTGTTAGCTTAGTCTAAGCCATGTTTCATCTGTGCCAGCTCCATGTTCACGGTCTTATCCACACTTTGATGCTAGCACGTTCACTATAAATAAAGGTCGCAGGACACCACGCTATGGTAATGAAGCTCATCCTGCTGACTTTCGTCATCACACGTCACAACGCCAGGTCACTGGAACCCACTAACGTCAGCATGCCCCTCACCCCCAAAACCCCTCCCCTCCTACGTCCCAGTCTGTCATCAGCGGCTTGTGATCCCAATACGATGCAGATCTTATCAGTGCCTGCTCCGTGGGTCAGGAGTTTGAGTCCACTGATGGTGCATCTGATTGCGTTCCCCATCGAAAATCCCGTCGTTGTCT
>JADBJO010000282.1:502500-505000 GCA_016801955.1 Conus betulinus
GCCGGCGGAGTGGAGGTGGCGAGGACTCACCAAGCTCTCCAGGCCACGTCGGTCGCCTTGTTGGCGAGGGCTGAGCACTGGGCGCGCCGGAAAGATGCCGGTTCGGGTGTCGGGGACTGGCAGTCTGGCGCTGGCGGGTCTGCGGTTCGGTTCTCCATGCTCCGGCCCCTCCACCTGTCCCCCGTTCCAGGCGTCCCGCGTGGTCAGCTGATAGCGCGAGGGCATGCGTTGCCATGACACCCAGCGTGACATGACGGCGGCGCAGTGTCAGGGACAGAGCTGCACGTGCGGTTCAGGTCTTGACAGGCTTTGACGTAGAGACCCCTGCAAATGTTGTATAGTATCTCAGGAACTTATGTAAACTGGAAACTGACCCCCCCCCCCCCCCCCCCCCCCCCCCCTCTGCCTCCCCCCTCCAAAAAAGATCTCCAGGTACTTTAACTCCCCTGCCCAACTCAATCTCTCTCTCTCTCTCTCTCTCTCTCTCTCTCTCTCTCTCTCTGAATTCATCATGGCAGCCCCTTGACTTTTGTACCTACCGCATCAACAGAAATCATAACACTACTTTCAAAGATACGTGGCTGTGGCTCTGACGTACCGATTGATGATTTCTGTTAGTGCGGAGATGAGTGTATTGAAAAGTGAAGGGGGAAAACGAGAATAAGTCGAACAGGTAAAGGGGTGAATGCAGCTGTGGAAGGGCTGGCATGTTTGAAAGAAAACCAGAACAGCTCAACGCACAAACAAGATTGTGTGTGAAAGGCTTGGTTACGTTGCTGGCATCGTCACAAGCATGGAAGGAATGACTATCTGTAGGAAAATGTCATTTTGTTCCCTCGTGTCACCCTCCCACCCCTCCCCAGTCCTCCCACCCCTATTCCATTACACCCCTCCCCAGCCTTCCACCCCCCGCCCCCCCCCCCCCCCCCTTCCCCTTGCCTAGCCCCACCCCCCCCTCCCCCCCCCCCCCCCCCCCCCCCCCCCCCTCCCCCCTTAACAATTTTCTGTAGAGAGGGGCCAAAAATAAGTTTATACCAACGCATCGCTATTGAATCTGCTACAATTTCCCGATTCTCTCTAATCAAACTAGATTCGACATAGGTCCGTACTTGCCACATTTCCATCGCTGTACACCTCTCACGAATTTTTTTTTTTTTTTATTATTCCTCAGTAGATCAGTTCATTGGCACATGCACCATGGCAACTTTGGCACACGTTAACAGGATAAACAATCGCTGATTACAATTCTGGTCGACATTACCATGGCATAATCAACCGGTCTGGGCAGTCATGCATTGCTTGCTGTATGTTGTGATTTGATAGCTGTTTCCGTTCTCATGTGTGCACGTCCTTTTTTTGTCATTGGTCTTCCTTGTGTACCCGCCGTCTGATGGTATTTAAGCATTGTTCATAACCAGCTCGAAACAGTGAGCTGTGATTTGCTCTGAAGGTGTACACCCAGAACTTTCTCAAAACCACACTCAAATCTAAACACCCACCTGTTGCCCTACTCCTTCACACCACCTGCCCGAGTCTACCCCTCATTAACCCCCTCCCCCCCCCTTCACCTTTCCCCAACCATTTCTTTTTTTTTCCCGCGAGACAAAGAAACGAAAGGAAAGCATGCTTACGACACAGTGTGGGTTAATTCGGTCCCCTTTAGCTTCTGATACGACCGTGCTTATCCTGCTCATTTCAATCTGTAACCGCTTTTCTCTTTCGGTACCCACAAGAAATGCCAAGCAGTCGTAACACTGGGAACAAACAGCGACACGTATCGGCAGAGCTGCGCCATAGGGATCCGTATGATCAGACTTTCCTTCTGTCAAAACATGGATTCTAGTCGGTAAATATCAAGACCGATTTTCTGATGTCGCAGTGCTTTGAGGACAGAATACCGGTTTCTTTCTGGGGGAGTGTGTGTGTGTGTGTGTGTGTGTGTGTGTGTGTGGGGGGGGGTGTCTTTGTTTGTTTTTTTTTTCTCTGTCTTTTTGACCTTGAAAGTTGGCAGAGACGTATCTTCTTTGAAATGGTATCGAGTGGACTGTCTTGTAGTGATGCCGAGACTAAGTGTTTTACACTAACTGTAATTCATTGAAATGAGACTCCACGCGAGATGAATATGAGAGATGACGATAGGAGGAGGTAGAGAGGAGGAGGAAAAGGAGGAGGAGGATGGTTGTGGTAGTGGTGGCGGTGGTGGTGGTGATGGTGATAGTGGTGGTTGTAATTTCTGTTTCCAAGGGTTACGGATAAGCGCGCACATGTTCCTTTTCATCTGGCCCTTGCCCTTGCCCTGGTAAGGGGTTAAGTGTGAACAGCACACTTTTTTTTTTTACAAACATACAGATTTCCACAAGTATAATACAAGTTGATTTTACAATTTTAAAGCGTTGAGGAATTTAATGAAAGAAACAGACTAAAATAGCACAAAGCAAGAATAAAATTGAACTGATAAAACGAACACAAAATGATCTTCCTATTAGTCCTGAATAGTTAT
>JADBJO010000282.1:510000-515000 GCA_016801955.1 Conus betulinus
ATATTTTGATGGGATATAGACCTTATAGGGAAGACATAATGATTGAAGAGGGAATATTTGAGCGGATAGAAAAAAACACAGCGTCACAGCGAACTACTTTTGAAGTTGGAGTGTTTCTTCTCCTGTGGCGGGGTAATCTTCTCCTGTGGCGGGGTAATAAAGAATCACGGCCCCTGTAACTCTAGGGTATTGGGGCCAGTTCTCTTCTAATTTGGTGTGAGGATTTATTATACCAAATCCTTTTGTGATAGTCACTTCTGGTAGGCACCTCTCGCACACGTTTTCTTAGTCTAGTAAAAAAAAAAACAACTAGAAATAAAACACTATAAAAACACTCAGAGTCTGTATTCACATTGAGATAGCATGAGAATTGGCATCATGCCGGCGTAGAAGCTCTTCCAAAAATCCTGTTAATTCTATTGGCCCCATGCTATCCCAATATGAGTACAGGCCCACGTAAATAACAAAATGACGTGAAAATACATTTAAACATGAAAAGAAAAAAGACCACCGTTCAAGAAAAGTGAAAACGGAACATTGAACAAGTCCTAAAATATGTCACACGTTAAAAGGGTTTTCGTAAAACCTCCTTCAAAGCCTTTTCTGGGGGAAAAAAAAATGGTAAATAGGTTTTCAGTCTGCTGCCATTAAAAAAAAAATGATTATGGTGTGTGTGTGTGTGTGTGTGTGTGTGTGTGTGTGTGTGTGTGTGTGTGTGTGTGTGTGTGTGTGCGCGTGCGCGCGTGTGTGTGTGTGTGTGCGTGTGTGTGTGTGTGTGTGTGTGCGTGTGTGTGTGTGTGCGTGTGTGTGTGTGTGAGTGTGTGTGTGCGCGCGCGCGCGTGCGCGTGTGTGTGTGTGTGTGTGATGATAGTTTGCGCGCGCGCGCGCGCGCGTTTTTGTGTGTGTGAGTGTGTGTGTGTGTGTGTGTGTGTGTGTGAGTGAGAGAGTGTGTGTGAGAGAGAGTGAGAGAGAGAGTGATGATATTTGCTTATGGAAGAAGAGTTTACGCTTATAGAGTCGATTTATCCAAAGTGTTGATTTATCCAAGAGCGATTTATCTGACCTTTTTTTTTTTTTACAGAGATAAAGAAGGCTTGTAAACAGAACCAAGCCTTTGGGTCAATTAATCTGGAGGTGGACTTATGTGGAGTCGACTATATAAGTCATCGGACCGGCAAATCGATTTTTTTTCTGAACAGTCGAGATATCAGAATAATGGATAAGTTGACACTTATTTTCTGAAAAGTCGAGTTTTTTCCGACCGATGGATAAGTCAGTCAACGCACAAGTCAACATATAATCCATTTCCCCCGGCATGTCGACTTATGTCTTACTTACTCTTCCACTCTGCCCCCCCCCCCTTCCCCCCTACCCACCCACATCCACACGCTCTCTCTCTCTCTCTCTCTCTCTCTCTCTCTCTCTCTCTCTCTCTCTCTCTCTCTCTCTCTCTCTATATATATATATATATATATATATATATATATATATATATATATATATATATATATATATATATATATGTATCGTCCTTTTCGGTTCCTAGTAATGCCAATGTTGCAACAAAGCCCAGTTAATTGAAATTCCTTGGGACTACTCCTTGACTTGCACAGTCAGTTAATTTCAATTTGTTAGGTTTATTTTGAGTTTGTTTTAGATTTGGGCAAAAATTTAGATTAACCCAACACGCGGATGATTTTATATTCGGATAATTCAAAGTCCATAGGTGGTTCAAAGGCTCTTTCAATTAACCGGGTTTTACTGTACATGGTCAGTTCAGTGGTGTTCATGATCTCTTTGATACAGAATCTATACAACCTATTTTGACCTACACATCATATTAAGAGGAGACGTACATATTTTAAAAAATATAGATAGATAGATACTACATCAAAGTGACCACAGGTCATCTACGTCATGAACGGTAGAAAAAAAAAAAATGCTCATCACACAATAATATGCAATCAAATAGAGAAAATGGAATTTACATCACACAAAAACTGGTCATTCTTGCTGATTACCGGTCATCTGCGTTGTAAGGAGCAGAGAAACGCCCATACCACAACAATATCTGTCTGTCAAACTTTTTTTTTTTTTTAAAATATGGAATTGGCATCAAACTGATCACTGGTCATTGTCACTGACCACTGCAACAACACTCTGTCTGTCAAACTTTTTTTTTTAAATATGGAATTGGCATCAAACTGATCACTGATCATTGTCACTGACCACTGGTCATCTAAATGGCAAGATAAGAGATAAGATAATGTTGCTTATAGCCCAGCCGACCGCAAAGGGCCACATCAGGGCTGTCACCACGTTAAAATCAACTCAGCACAGAAATATTCATATAATAAACAGTAAGCATTTACGTTTTCCAAACTGGTCACTGGTCATTGTTGCTAACCACTGGTCATACTACGTACGTTTTAAGAAGCATATACACCCTATAACACATCAATACAGAATGAGATAGTGAAAATATGAAATTGACATAAAACTGACCACTAGTCTTTCTTGCAGACCACTGGTCTTCTACAAATTAAAAAAGAAAGCATTAAACATATCAATATGGAGTGAACTCAGGAAAATATTAAATTCACATGAAACTGACCACTGGTCAATCTTGTTGACCACCGGACATCTATATTGTAAACTTTACAGAAGCGTTTATAACACTCCAATATGCAGTGAAATAGTGAAAACGTGAAATTTTCATGAAAGTGACCACTGGTTTTGGCACTGACCAGTAGTTATCTAGGGTGTGAATATTATAAAATTACCATTAGAGCATACGCAGCCTAAGTAGTGAACATTTGGATTTTACAATAAACTGAACTACTTCGTGGTCATCCCATTCGATAGGGAGAGTATGGGACAGGTAACATTTTATGGCCAGTGTTTAATACCATGTCCATATAAACTCACCAAAATGACATAAGCAACATTTTTTTTGTGTGTTTGCCTACTTTCCAGCGTGAATTATATCATTTGGATTTGATAACTAGTTGATTTAACTACTTGACACTTGCATGTTTGATTTTTCTGATTGATTATGTACTCTGAAGATTTCTCAATGTGACCATTCAATAGAAAAAACAACAATAAAACTCCTGTCTCATTTCATCACTTTTTATTAGATTTTATTGTCATTTGGCTCTTAGTTTTGAAGCTAAGTGAGAGAAAGTGAAACCCCACACTTTTCTCCAAAAGTGAGAGATGGTGTGGGAATGAGAGAAACTGTGGCCCAGCATCAACTTATTGAGAGCAAGGTAAGTTGGCGACAAATTGGCCAAGGGGCGACAGATTGGACAGTGAAGCGCGACCCAATCTGTCGCCCTCGAAAACTTAGAATGGGCGACAAAATGGTCCTGGTGTTGAGGCCCAATCTGTCGCCGGGCGACAAATTGGGCATGGGCGACAGATTGGTCGTTAACAGGCGTCTTTTTCAGCATATTATGCCGTATCCTTGCCTGTGCTTGTTTGTCTCTTCTTTTTTCCCCTTCTTTTTTCCTTGTTTGTTTTATTTTGTTTTTTGTTATCTTTCTTACATTCGTCTTTGTGTCTTGTTTTCTGATTGCCTTGTCTTTATTTTTTCTTTCTTGCTTCCTTTCTTTTCTTTTCTATTTTTCTTCTTTCTTTTTTTCTTTACCTTTTTTTTTTCGTCAACTTTTCCTCTCCTTCTTTCTCTTCTTTTCTTTCTTTAAATCTTTCTTTCCTCTTCTTCCTTTCTTTCCTTTCTTTTCTTTCCATTCTTTTCTTTTCTTTCCTTTTCTTCCTTTCTTTTCTTCTTTTTTCTCCTTTTCTTTTCTCTTTCTTTCTTTTTTTTTTTCTTTTTTTTTTTCTTTCTTTTCTCCTTCTTCTTTCTTGTCTTTCTTCCTTTCTGTCTCTTTTTTTTCTTTTTTTCTTTCTTTCTTCTTTCTTTCTTTCTTTCCTTTGTTTCTTCTTTTCTTTTCTTCTCCTTTGTCTTTCTGATCTTTTGTCTTTCTTTCTTTTTGTCCTTTCCTTCTTCTTTCTTTCTTTCCTTTCTTTTCTTTTTCCTTTCTTTTTCTTTCTTTTCTTTTTTCTCTTCTTTCTGCTTTATTTTTCTTTTTTGCCTTTTGTCCGATTAAATGTTCTTTCTTTCTTTCTTTCTTTCTTCCAGTTTTTCCTTTTCTTTTTCCTTTCTCTTTTCTTTTTCTGTTCTGTTCTTGTCTTTCTTTTCGCCTGTCTTTCTTTTCTTGATTTCTCTCTTTGTTCTCTTTTTCCTTTTCCTTTCGTTCTGTCCCTCACTTTTCTTTCGCTCTTTTCTTCTTTCTTTTCTTGTCTTTTCGATTTTGTCTTCCATGCTTTTTTTTTTTCTCTCTTTTTATTACAGTTACAAATTTCTTTGTTGTTGGCAGCAGCAGGTCGTGAGACTGCAGTGGACCCGAACTGTGTCATGCCATAATGTCCATTGTGTCAATGTGGCTTTTTGAACAAAAACCATTCTTGTGGTACTGTTATGTTTATCTTTCTTTCAGTTTCTTCTGATACTTAACATGATGTCATCAATTATTATCATCCTTATCGAGAGTGCTTATAAAATGTCTATCCTTGGTCAGAGACCGAGCCTTAAGCGCTTTGCAATCCACGTTCTCACAACGGGCTGCTTACCTGGGCAGGCAGAAGAGCTGCTTGCTGGCACTACTTCTAGTTGTTTTCTCGAGTTATTCAGTCAAATATCAGTCACACAATTTCCCAAGTCATTCTTCCCTTCTTCATGTGTATACTATGTGTACACCAAACAGGCTTCTCTTCCTTCCGAAAGTTGGTGATGGGATTTTACGCGTGTGCAAGATGTTTGACACACGGAACTTCGGTTTATAGTCTCATCCGAAAGGCTGTTTGGGAAATGGAGTCAGCACCAGTGTTAAATCCAACGGAAAAATTCCCCTGTATCGAAAAGGCCAAGCGGAGATTTGAACCAACAACCGTGGAATCACCAGGATCGAAAGTCCGGCACTCTACCAATTAACTGA
>JADBJO010000282.1:522500-525000 GCA_016801955.1 Conus betulinus
TGATGATGATGATGATGATGATGATGATGATGATGATGATGATGACTATGACGATGAAATGATGATGACGATGATGATAGCAAAATTACGTAACACAAAAATAAGTCGTTCTGAGAGCCATATGCCCACGTTGACCACAGATGGAACCAGAAAGTGCACGTATTGATTTAAGAAGGAGTTAGAAAATAAAAGTTGAATAGAGAAGTACGAAGGGGGCACATATGACTGTGTGTATGAAGGCAAGTTCACGTGCTTTGACTATCGGTAGAGACAGGAGGTTTTCCACGTTGACTGTCGATGGAGCCAGGAGGTTTCAACATTGACTACCGATGGAGCCAGGAGGTTACCACATTGACTATCGATGGAGCCAGGAAGTTTCCACATTGACTATCGATGGAGCCAGGAGGTTTCTACATTGACTATCGATGGAGCCAGGAAGTTTCCACATTGACTATCGATGGAGCCAGGAGGTTACCACATTGACTATCGATGGAGCCAGGAGGTTTCCACACTGACTATCGATGGAGCCAGGAGGTTTTCCACATTGACTATCGATGGAGCCAGGAGGTTTCTACACTGACTATCGATGGAGCCAGGAGGTTTCCACATTGACTATCGGTGGAGCCAAGAGGTTTCTACTTTGACTATCGATGGAACCAGGAGGTTTCCACATTGACTATCGATGGAGCCAGGAGGAGGTTCCACATTGACTATCGATGGAGCCAGGAGGTTTCTACACTGACTATCGATGGAGCCAGGAGGTTTCCACGTTGACAATCGATGGAGCCAGGAGGTTTCCACATTGACTATCGATAGGGCCCAGAGGTTTCCACACTGACTTTCGATGGAGCCAGGAGGTTTCCACATTGACTACCGGTGGAGCCAGGAGGTTTCCACATTGACTACCGATGGAGCCAAACAAGAGGTTTCCACACTATCAGTGAAGCCTGGAGGTTTTCACATTGACTTTCGGTGGAGCCAGGAGGTTTCCACATTGACTATCGGTGGAGCCAGGAGGGTTTCTACATTGACTATCGGTGGAGCCAGGAGGTTTCCACATTGACTATCGATGGAGCAAGGAGGTTTCCACATTGACTATCGATGAAGCCAAACAAGAGGTTTCCACATTGACTATCGTGTGGAGCCAGGAGGTTTCCACATTGACTATTGATGGAGCCAGGAGGTTTCAACATTGACTACCGATGGAGCCAGGAGGTTTCCACATTGACTTTCGATGGAGCCAGGAGGTTTCCACATTGACTATCGATGGAGCCAGGTTTCCACATTGACTTTCGATGGAGCCAGGTTTCCACATTGACTTTCGATGGAGCCAGGTTTCCACATTGACTATCGATGGAGCCAGGTTTCCACATTGACTTTCGATGGAGCCAGGTTTCCACATTGACTATCGATGGAGCCAGGTTTTCCACATTGACTACCGATGGAGCCAGGTTTCCACATTGACTTTCGATGGAGCCAGGTTTCAACATTGACTATCGATGGAGCCAGGAGGTTTCAACATTGACTACCGATGGAGCCAGGAGGGTTTCCACACTGACTTTCGATGGAGCCAGGTTTTCCACATGACTATCGATGGAGCCAGGAGGTTTCTACATTGACTATCGATGGAGCCCGAAGGTTTCAACACTGACTATCGATGGAGCCAGGAGGTTTCCACATTGACTATCGATGGAGCCAGGAGGTTTCCACACTGACTATCGATGGAGCCAGGAGGTTTCCACATTGACTATCGATGGAGCCAGGAGGTTTCCACACTGACTATCGATGGAGCCAGGAGGAGTACTTATTGACTATAGATGAAGCAAGGAAGTGTCCATAATGACTATAAACACAGCCAGGATTTCACGTACTGGTTATAGATGGAGCCTTGAGATGTACATATTGTCTGAAGATAGAGCGAGTCTTTGCAAATAATGACATTAGATTGATCCAAGAGGTGTCCATAGGGACCGAAGTCATAGCCAGGAGGTGTACATACTGACTTTGGTTAGATTGAGTGGGTATACAAACTGACTCTATGGATGGAGCCAAGCTTTGAAAATAAAGAAAACAGGGAGCTGGAAGTTGTACATATCGAGTTATAAATAGGGCCAAGAGATGTACGTACTGACTATACATGAAGCTTGGAGACCTACAAATTGACTGCAGATTTAGGGAGGGAGGAGTCTACACACTGACCATAAACGGAACCAAACAATGAAAACAATGACAATAAATGGAGCCAGGAGATGTCCAGTTTAACGATAGATGGAGCCAGGGTTGTACATATTGACTATAGAGGGATCCGGGAGGTGCGCTGAATGAATGACTATTGATGATGGAACCTGGAGGTGCGTGTACATATGTGACTTTAGATGGAGCCAGGAAGAGCACATATTGAATATAGAAGGAACCAAAATGTACACGTTTTAACTACAGATGGAGCCAGGAGGTGCACATTTTGACTATAGATGGAGCCAGGAGGTGCACATTTTGACTA
>JADBJO010000282.1:530000-545000 GCA_016801955.1 Conus betulinus
GGGCGAGCGCGCGCGCGTCGTGCAGCGCACACATGAGTGTGTGTCTGTGGGAGTGAAAGCGCGTGTACATGCCCGCACACGCATGAATGTTCGTGAGAGTGTGTGTGGTGTTGCCTCTGCGCGTGTACGTGTTTGCACATGCTGTGTGTGTGTGTGTGTGTGTGTGGGTGGGTGGGTAGGTGGGCGTCTTCCACCCACAACATAATTAATATACTTTTCCGCTGTGTGTTTACATCAGGTTTACCTTCGGACCCAGCATTTTACCCACTATCCCCCTGACAACCCCCCCCTCTTCCCCTTTCTATCTCACTCAGCAGGCGAATTCGGATCAGCATGCTAACACCCCACCCATTAGGAAGTTGACAGAACGCAGCCAGTGAAGCAACACATATAATTAAAAAGACAAGGGGAAAGAACAACAATAATGATTACAACAACCTGCTCAAATTAAGAATTCAAATTAAAAGCGCCCCACCTTCGTTCAGCCGAGGGCGTTTATTACAACACAACACAAAAAAAACTTCCATGGACAAGTCACCAGTCAACTTTCCTTGTCACAGGGGCAATTGCTCATCGCCCCCAAAGGACTTTAAAACGAGCAAGCGAACGCGCGCTTGTGTGTGTGTGTGTGTGTGTGTGTGTGTGTGTGTGTGTGTGTGTGTGTAAACAATTGTTATCTCCTTGAAAATGCACCGTTAAACACTTTCAGCCATTACAGGGGGAAAAGCGGCAGCAGTTCCGTCTCTTAGCTATCCCGTGCTAGAACAAGCAGAAACTGCTGTTTGGAACAAGAAAAGATAACTCTCGTTGTTTCGCCACTCATCATTGGTCGATTTCGTATGTGATTCAAGACTTTCCGGTTTACTTTTCGTTTGTAAAACACAACAGCATCACGCTCATGCTTGTGAAACGCCGCCAACATAGGTTTTATTCAAATTTTAAAAGTAAGCACAGTCAAGAATGTGACGCACTAAATATGGTGAGGTACCACCATCACACCAGGATCTTGTCACGGCTTGCGTTGAAACAACTCGCACAGAACCCTTATCGCCAAAAAAACAATCTCAACGACGAAGAAGTCCAGTAGTTTGACCACTAGCTCGTCGAATCAGTCTGCGAACGCTCGGGAACACGTAAAACGCTTCTGAAGTCCATGATTTCGACTTCTCGATCCAAAAATTTCCCAGTTCCATGAAAACCGTATCTTGTTTGCTTTCTATTTGTCCATGCGTTGTTTGGTGAACAAACGTCACATTAAACGTAACAATTACACAGCAACCATCTTGCGCCGAATTTGAGAAGATATGTGATATCTCGTTCTTTGTATTCATTGTCCTGAATTAATCTTCCCTGAAGAAGATCTAAAAGGTCGAAACGCGTCATGTTTTGTCATGTAATTTGTTTGTCCATGTCAACTGGCGGGTTTATTTTAATTTGACATCTAAGATGATTATGTAAACCCGGATCAATCGATGGTAACAAGTAAAATCAACGGTTTGTAACGTTAAGCTTACAGTTTTATTTCCCAATTCAATCAGGTATAACGTTAAGCTTACAGTTTCTATACCCAGTTCAATCAGTAAGGCACAGAAAATTGACACAACAAGAAGGACATTGTCTATAGTTTACCAGTGGGCCTGTTTTGAAAACAAAAGTTTTTTTCTTTTAGTTAGCAAATATTCGACTCTCTTCAGCAAGACGATCAATACACCACATACTACTAACTTCCTGACGGAGGTAAATTTCCCCAACGCCATGGATACTCTAACAAGGCTTCAGAGCCTCGAAAGTAGAAATACTAAAGTCATCATACAAGCTGCCAAATTTAAGAGGATAAAAAAAGAACCACCCCACCAAGTGCAGACTCAAGCGCAGCAGCTCTGTGCATAACGCACGCAGACTTGAGAGAAAGGATCCTGAACTTTTCAACAAGGGAACAAGACAATTCCATCACACAGTTCATTGCCATCATGGAAAAAAAAAATCAATTCCCAGAAAATAAGAATCACCATTCCTGACATCCTAACAAAGGGCACACAGTCAGAACCGGAGATGAAAGCAGTGACCCTTGACTATACAGAGCAAACACACCCCAAAGAGTTCTGGACACATACCTGTACAAATGGCTCAGCAGGACAGGCTACCAGAAATGGAGGTGGAGGAATTTTCCTGAAGCTGATGGATGGAACATCTGTCCGACAAGCCATCCCGACTGGCAAGTGCTCTACACACCTTCAAGGCTGAGGCAGATGCGCTACAGTCAGCAACCAGAACGCTGTATGAGAACAGAGGGGCCATATGTACCAGAGTCGTCATCTTCTCCAATGCTTTATCAGTACTGCAGGCTGTTTACAAAATCCTTGAAACAAGGAACTCACCTCCTTTGTCTCTGCTGTGGTCATTCTTCACCAGTCCACTGAGAATACCGTTATCAGGTGAATACCCTCACACTACAACATATGTGGCAATGAGGAAGCTGACCAACTGGCAAAGGAAGGAGGACAGCAGCCCCAGCTGGAGCAGGAAGTATCCTTTGAACAAGCCAAAAGCATTCTCAAGGAGAAACAGAAGAGAAGATGGCTTGAGCAGGACCCAGACTTCAACTAGAAGGATGTATACTACCTACTGTCCAGACCAGCCCAAGTGAGCATTGTGATACCGAGGATAGGGCACTCCAGACTCAAACACCACATGTTCACAAAATTCCACATTGGCGAATCTTTAGGGTGGCCATGCCGTACAGCCTCGATGACTTTCAAACACTTCCTGCAGGACTGTCTTACACAAGAAAAACTAAGAGCAGAGACCTGGCCTGCCGACGCATCAACGACGGAAAAACTCTATGGATCTCTGGAGGCCCTCCGCCGTATAGCAGCCTTCGTCAGTGCCTCTGGGGTTCCTGTCTGAGTGTACGAAGAAGAACGAAAAGAACGACTCTGAACTCTGGACTCCCAGTAAAGCTGGACATCCCACCCACTTCCCTCCATTACTTCATCCGGCTCGGCCTGAATATTTGACGGCAAAATACCAGAGGTTTATCTTTGAAAGAGAAGTTACCCTGTGGGGGTTGAGCAGTAATCCCATAAATTCTAAGACTGCCTAAAATTCCGCGCAACGAAGACCTATCTGGCCGCTCCCTCTTTGTAAAGAAAAATGATACATGGCGCAGGTAGAATGTGGGAAAACAATCTGTCCCAAATCAGAAGACGCCTCTCGCCAGTTCCTTGTAAATCGGTCTTTACGTCACACTTAGCCTACGCCAAAACTGCAAAAGATTGCTAACACACCCCATATAGGCTAGCTCGTCACTCTCTGTGAAAAAAGAACAGCATTGTTCTGCTGTTCTAGTGAGTGACGTATTTTCGATACTGCTATTCGCCATAGTTTTCAAAAGCCGAATGCGTCAATTGCGTGTGTTAGATGACGTATCACGTGTTCATTAATTGTCGTGGATTGTATGGATTTCCGTCGATGTTATTTCAGACAAAATCGTAATGTTGTAGTGTCTGCCAACTTCATATACCTCATGCATTGTTTGTAAGCTGGTTATTGTGTGTTTTGACGACAGTGGAGTAATGTTATAGATTTCTTTTTTTTTTCTCCCCCCTTCCCCTTTCCCTCACCGTAGTTTCATAAGAGGCGGTGTTTCATTGATACCGGCCATCGAAAACACAGCAAAATTGGCACCGGGTCATGTCTGTTGCTTATTTCCTATGTATGCCCTTTGACGGACATGTGTCACAATACTCTGTATTTTGTTTGTTTGTTTTTTTTGTTTGTTTTGTTTTTTCTCCAACTTATATTCGAAAGTGCATGAAACGTTGTGGATACAACGTCTGTCACTATCACGACGTGTTTCCGATACTAATGTTCGTAACGTTTTCGAAATGCTCCTTCGCGTTGCATCAAAATCAGACTACGACCTTGCCGTAAAAGTTGTCATAGACACATTTGATAGCCTATAGGCCTAATCAAAACCAGACACATCCTAGTAAGCCTTTATCCCCGTGGATGTTACTGGAGAAGGGACTATCGATTAGAACAAAAACAACAAGAACAACAAGAAGAGGCGAAAATAAAACAGGTACAATCCACAACACTGAATGGTGTGTTTGTGTGTGGTGGTAAGTGAAGTCTGACTGCCATGGTGCCGCCACACAACATCCAATGGACATACACGTCCACTCCTTAGGGCAGTCGTCATAGTGATGATCAAGTTACTACAACAGCCAAGTTTATAAAAAGGGGCTGTGGTTATGTGCACATGGTTTAAAGCTGTCAGTCCCAGCGCTGTAGCCCAGTGCCTTGCTTTTCGGCAGCTTCCAGGGAGGTCGAAGACCGCCCCTGTTTGTTCTCCCCCCTCTCCTAGGAGAGGCAGGTCGAGTGAAGAGAAGGGGCACACAAAGACTCGGCAATGCCCATGAAGGAAGGCTACCGTCTGACCGTGCCCCAAGTGGCGCAAGTCTTGGCTCGCCTCAAGGACCGCGGCGGATCACGCTACACCGATATCCGCAACGCCCTGACCCAAGGGAACTGCCAGCCCAGCTTCTTCCAGTTGAAGGCCGTGCTTTCAAAGGCGTGCAAGGAGGGCGTGATTCGCCAGAACGCGCAGGGCCGATGGCTGCTTAACCTAGCCAACTTCAAGAACCCGCGGGGCGCCAAGGAAGCCGTGTCCAGCACCTCGCTTCATCGTCGCAGACGTGGTCGCAAGCGCGGACGTGGTGGTCGTAAAAAAGGCAAAGGCAAAGGCAAAGGCAAAGGCAAACGACGACGACGGCGAAGACGAGGTCGAGGAAAAGGAAAAGGAAAAGGCAAAGGCAAAAAGAAGGGTCGAGGACGGCGAAGACGGAGGCGAAGGCGTCGGAGAGGCAAAGGCAAAGGCAAACGTTAGGTCATGGCGGAGATAGGCCATGCCAGTCTTCAGGAAAACTAACCCCCCAAAAAAAAAATCATCTTTGGCTCTTTTCAGAGCCATCATTTTCCAAAGACTGGATTGAAAATCTGACCAACGGAATCGTTCTTTGTCAAAGACGAATGAAAGAAAGGATATACCATATTTAGTTGGCGTCGTGTTTGTCTTGTGATTGTCTACGGTTTGTGTGTGTGTGTGGTGTGTGTGTGTGTGTGTGTGTGTGTGTGTGTGTGTGTGTGTGTGTGTGTGTGTGATTCAGAGATTCAAGATTCAAGATAGTTAATGCCTTTGAAAACCGTAACATATGACAAATTAGAGGAAAGATAAACGAAAGATGACGAAATAAACATTCATGCTTGTTGTATCCAACTATCCTCATGTTATATCAAGTTGTCCTTGTCATACATTTTACCTTATCGACACTACATATGAGATCTCGCTGATAAGTACGTCATTTGATATTAAGATAGATGGCAGCGCATTTTGTATATGTATGTCTCTGATGTGTTCTAAGAACTGCCTCCTTATATCGTTATATTTAGTACATTTATCTAAGAAATTGTCTTCTACTTCATTACATTCCAAACACAGTCTTCTTTCTCTTGGTCTCTGTATATCTACCTTTTTCTATTTTAAGATCGTGACAAGAAATCCTTAATTTACATAATGCTTGTTTTGATTGAAGCTTATGAAAGAGCTTGCTAAATATGGTTCCATTCTGTAATCTGTAGTAATATTGTCATAAAATGTTAGTTTTGATTCTGTTTCTGATTTTTTTTTTTTCCAAAACAATACATATTCGTCTTTTAATTTGTTCTTGACCACATAAACACAACTTGTTAATATTAAAAGTATGCTGGTTATTCCAAACATGCTTCAATCCCATCAGACTGAGAATTTGTTTGATAAATTTAAAACCAGGCGTTTGATGATCTTCGTCGTTTAACATGTTAGTGTATATGATTTTGATAAGCGAGTTGTCTTCAGATTCTAAAATATGATACCAAAACTTTATTATCTGATGGATTATTGTTAAACTAATTGGAAGACTTCCGAGTTCTCCAATTACAGCTAAGTTTATAGCTTTTTTGTGTACACCTACCATTTGCTTGAAGAACCTGTGTTGAGTATGTGTGTGTGTGTGTGTGTGTGTGTGTGTGTGTGTGTGTGTGTGTGTGTTGGGGGGGGGGGGGTACGTTATCAAAAAAAAAAAAATTTACCAAACAGCCAAACTCCTACTTACCCCCCCTAACATACCTAAACTCAACCTACCTGGCAGAGCTCCGAACTGAAATTGTTCTCGGCTCACCAGGTTGTCAGCAAGAATATAGACCTTACCCATCTGCAGGATGCTCTATTCCGGCTGGCTCGTAGCAGATCACAAAGCTGCCTTTGAGATCAAACCAGTGATTACTCAGGTGCGACAAAAACGTCAAAGATCTACCTGTGCGTTTTAAACTGGGGGGAAAAAGACGACACAATGAAGCCTTCTTTTCTTCACTGAAAACCCAACTGCAAAATCTGTCTCCATCATCAGTAGCATTTTCATCCCAGTCAGTGTTATATTCATCGCTGTTATTTTTGTTTTAATCACTACCATCATCACCATCATCACTGTTTTGGCTGTTATTGTGGTTGTTGTGGTTGTTGTCATCATTGATCAAATCATAAAATCGTCATCTGCTGAAAAGCAATTCATCAAAAATAATACGCGCGCGCGCGCGCGCGCGCACACACACACACACACACACACACACACACACACACACACACACACACACACACACACACACACACACACACACACAAAGATTCAAAGATTCAAAGATTTAATCCTTTGACCCCTTTTGGGGCATGGAGGACTTAAAACAAAATGAACAAATGTAAACGAAACACATCAAACATCAAAAATTTTCCTGATAATTAACACACTGGATATAATGTTACACAACTTTACTAAGTTTTAAAAACTTCGCTAAGTTTAGTAACACTTTTTATTACCACAGAGCAAACGACAATAGTTAAATACGGACTTTATACATGTTAATTGTTTTGGTATAAACTTATTTCTAATATCATCATATTTGGTGCATTTCATTACAAAATGAAATTCGTCGCCAAGGTCATTCTGGTCGCAGTCCCGACAAAATCGTTCATCATGAGGTATTCCAAATCGTCTGCCAGTTTCGATCATGAGTTTATGATTACCACAGCGGAACCGAATTAGTGGGTATATATAAACATCAGGCAACATTTCAATATATTTTTCACGGCAAAACTCTAGTTTTAAAATTCCTGTAAAATAAACACTTATTACTAGATTCTAAAGCATCGTTCCAAGCACGTATGTAAACATCTTCTAATGAATTACGAACATTTCTACAGATACTATGAACAGACGAAAACGTTTGTGTGTCTCCACACAAAGTCGAATCCTGTTTCGATAAGGATGTTCCGTATACACATCAACCAGCTAGATGTAAAACCCTGATTTCTGTATAAAATCATATAATACCTGATACAATCTAGATGAATATTTGTTCGTTTGTGGTGAAAGTAAGGATGACCAGAATTTTATCATTCGTGCATATACTTGAACTGAAACAGGATACATTCCTAGTTCTCCATATATTAGTTCTGTTTTAGTAGAATGATTTAAATGAAAAAGATGCTTCACACACACACACACACACACACACACACACACACACACACACACACACACAAAAAGATGCTTGAAAAAAGATGCTTACACTCACACACACACACACACACACACACACGCGCGCGCGCGCGCGCACACACACACACACACACACACACATTTGTGTACGCCCATTACACGTATAGCATGCTCACACAAACCTACACACACGCGCGCGCACGCACGCACGAAGGCACGCAGGCACGCACGCACGCACGCACACACACACACACACACACACACACACACACACACATTCGTGTACGCCCATATATACATACGTATACACACATATATGTATGTACGCATGCGCACGTACGCGCATGCAGGAGCATGCTCACACAAACCTACAGATAACACAGACCAACATGCACACACGTACACATGTACACAAGCGCGTGTACGCTGGCACACACAGGCTAGCCCACTCACGCACATACGTTCATACACATACACACATATACATGCACGCGCACACCCACGCAAAAACACACATACAACTATGGTAGTGGCGCAGACCATGTTAGCTAGGCAGCCAAGGCCTGATCAGCGCTTTGGTCTGATGCGCATTCAAATATTTACCGAGTTGTATCCTTGAGACCCTCGTTTAAAATCCTTTCGTCTTAGTTATGAATTCATCTATCCATTAGCAAAATCCTGCGCATCGTGATCTCAGAACTTAGCTTAATATGTAAATATGAGTATTGTATTATATTGAACTTTTTACAACAATGCGATTCATGTGACTCTTCATTTCATTTCATTTCATTCTTTTGAAATTTGGGATGATGACGGGTGTTTTTGTTTGTTGGTTTTGTTGTTGTTGTTGTGTTGTTGTTGTTGTTGTTTTTTTGTTTTAGTTTTGTTTTGTTTTGCTTGCTTGCTTGTTGTTTTTCTATTATTCACTCCAAAAGCGGAGAAAGGGAAAAAATATTCTGTCGTACTAGTTTCTGAACAGTTTGAATTTGGCTTGAAGGGTCTTTTGCACTGTTTAAACTTTAAATAAAGACTTCAAAAAATGTTAGCGAACCGCCCAAAAAGTGGACAAACGAATCACAAGACAAAACAACTCTCTCTCTCTCTCTCTCTCTCTCTCTCTCTCTCTCTCTCTCTCTCTCTCTCTCTCTATAAATAGAAATGCTAGCTGTTTTATTGTTCATTGTTTCCCTCCCTTTCCGGCCGCTGCTTTTTTTGCTAGTGTTGTTGCACTTATCATTACTACTATCATTATTATCCTCATCCAACATCAGTGTCTGCTGTTATTCATTGAGCATTTCAACTCCTTTCCAGCTAATCTTTATTACCAATATTACTTAATACCTTTATCATTTATATAATATACCTATTAGATTCCATCGTTCTCATAATTTATTGCCTTCTATCTCCTCTTTATCCTTCCTTTCCCCTCCCCCCCCCCTCTTCCTGTCCTCCCCCCCCCCCCCCCCCCCCCCCCCCCCCCTTAACATTAGTACCATTATTATCATCAATGTTATTAATGTTGTTAGTTTTTTTTTTAATCTATTCTATTATCATTATCATTATTATTATCTCTTTCTTATAATTTATTCATTATCATTATATATACATATATTAGATATATATTTCAGTATCATGCTTTTATTATCAGTACCATTATTACCATTACCTTCACTATAGTTGTTAGCATTATCATCATTGATACGATTGGTAGTATTGATATTACCATCACTACCATTAACATCACTATCGCCATCGCCGCTAAGACTGTTGCCACGGCAACCATGTTGTTTAAGAATCCTCTAACCCACTCTCCTTTCTCCCATACTACAACTGCTATTGCCGTATTATCACCAAAAGTGGTAGTGATCCTGTCATTTATCTTTTTTTTTTTCTCAATATTTTGATCATCATCATTACCATTATTAGTATTTCTATAAGTACTATAAGTATCATCATTACAATCTTGACTCGCACATTATCTCCCTTCTGACAGCCTCGTTTCCATTCAACGCCTATCTTGCGCTGAAGAGATCGAAGATAAGTGATTGTTCGTTCATTTTCGTTGTAATATTTGTTTTCTATCTTGCCTGAAGAAGACCTGAGGTCGAAACGCGTCGTGTTTTGTCTTGTTATTCGTTTGTCCAGGTTTTTTGTTGTTGTTGTTGTTGTTTTTTTAAACACTTATTTAAGATTTGTTTGGATTTCCGCCTGTTTGGCTGGTCGGCTGGTTGCTTTGCATTGCTTTTAAATGTAATTAATAGCGAACTGCCAAGAAAACGTAAACAAACGAATCACAAGACAAACACGACGCGTTTCGACCTCTTAGGTCTTCTCCAGGCGAGACACGAAACACTCAGGACAACGAGAATGAACGAGCAATCAACGCCCATCTTGCGCTGAAGTTAATGAAGATAAGTGGTTGCTCGTTCATTTTCGTTGTCCTGTGTGTTTTGTATCTTGCCCGAAGAAGACCTAAGAGGTCGAAACGCGTCTTGTTCTGTCTTGTGATTTGTTTGTCTACGTTTTCTTGGCGGTTCACTATTAATTATATTTTAAATGTGTTCAGATTTCCGCCTGCAGTCGCCTCACTTTGCGACTAGATCTTGCATTGCTCTTTTTTTTTTTTTTTTTTTTAGCTCATTTTTGTGAGATATGTGATTCTAATAACATGTCGGCCTTCTCCACACTTAAATCATTGCTCTTCACACACATATTTATGCTTTACGTATACATGTGAGTATACATAGAATATATGTGTATGTATAAACGTATTTATGACCAGAAAGAACTTCTTTTCTGATTATGTACCACCAATATTCCTGTACGTACCATTTCTCAGTGCGAGCGCGCGCGCGTGCGTGTGTGTGTGTGTGTGAGTGAGTGAGTGAGTGTGTGTGTGTGTGTGTGTGTGTGTGTGTGTGTGTGTGTGTGTGTGTGTGTGTGTGCACGCCTACCTCAAGTGGAGATCAGGCAAGACCTTGACCCCCCCCCCCCCCCCCCCCCCCCCCCCCCCCCCCCCCCCCCCCCCCCGCCTCCCCGCAGAAGAAGTCAGGAAGCACAATCAAAATCAAACAACTTTCCTGTGGCAAAACGCCAGGATCTGATGCAATCCCTGCCGAAGTTTATACATCAGGAGGGCCCAGCTTGACACAGAAGCTGACACAGCTCTTCCAGTTCATGTGGAATGAAGAGAGGGTCCCACAACAGTTGAAAGATGCCAACATTCTCCAGATTTACAAGAGAAAAGGCAACCGCCAGTCCTGCGACAATCACCGCGGCATCTCTCTCTTGTTTATAGCTGGGAAGATCTTGGCTCGTGCCCTGCTCAACCGCCTTCTACTACACTTCGAGCAGGGTCTCCTCCCAGAAAGCCAGTGTGGCTTTCGTGCAGAACGTGGAACTGCAGACATGATATTTGCTGCACGACACTCCAGGAAAAATGCCAAGAGCAGCAGAGAGCGATCTGTTTGTGACCTTTGTCGATCTGACCGAGTCCTTCGATACGGTCAGCAGAGATGGCTTGTGGGAAGATCATGGAGAAATTCGGCTGTCCCAGCAGGTTCATTACGATCGTCCGACAGTTCCACGACGGCATGATGGTGAAAGTAATGGATGATGGAGACGAGTCAGAAGCCTTTCCAGTGACCTACGGCGTTAAGCAAGGCTGCGTTCTCGCCCCTACACTCTTCAGCATGATCTTCTCCGCCATGCTGGCTGATGCCTTCCGTGACTGCCAGGGTGCTATACACGTCAGATACAGAACTGACGGTGGGCTGTTCAACCTCAGGCGACAGCAGGCTGTTACAAAGGTGAAAGAGATCGTCATCAGGGACTTTCTGTTTGCTGATGACTGCGCCCTCAATGCCAGCACAGGGCAGATGATGCAGCACGAAATGGACTGCCTCTCACGAGCCTGTGACAACTTCGGTCTCACCATCAGCACCAAAAGAGACCGAAGTGATGTATCAGCCTGCCCCAGGTAAACCCTACCAGGAACCAAACATCCCGGTAAAGGGGCAGAACTTACATGCAGTTTGACAACTTCACCTATCTGGGCAGACACACTCTCACGAGCTGTGAACATTGACGCAGAGGTCAGGAACAGGATTGCCAAAGCCAGCTCTGTGTTTGGAAGACTCCGTGAAAATCCCTGGGAGCGGAGAGGACTAAGCCTTACCACCAAGCTGAAGGTCTACCATGCAGTGGTACTAACCACTCTCCTCTGTGCCAGTGAGACCTGGACTGTCTACAGCAGACACGCCAAACAGCTCAACCATTTTCACCTCAGCTGTCTCCGCACACTCCTACACATCAAGTGGCAGGACAAAGTCGCAGACACTGAGGTCTTGGAAAGGGCCAGCATCCCCAGCATCTACACTCTCCTTTAGAAATCCCATGCCAGATGGTCTGGCCACATCGTCAGAATGCCAGATAGTCGACTGCCGAAACAACTGCCGTACGGAGAACTGAGTCAGGGCAAGCGCAATGTTGGGGAGCAGAAGAAACGTTTCAAGGACTGCTTCAAAGTGTCCCTTTAAGTGTGCTTCTGACTCGTCTCCATCATCCAGTACTTTCACCATCATGCCGTCGTGGAACTGTCGGACGATCGTAATGAACCTGCTGGGACAGACAAATAAGAGAACCATATTGTATATACAAAAACTATATCAATCAAATTGAAATTGACAAACTAAATAAACATATGAACGAAAATGGACTAGAACTATCAGGAACAAAGACACCATTAATGTTATTTAACAATGGTAAAAATCCAAAAGTTCTGCCTCAGCTTGTGATAGAAAATAAAACTCTTCAATATTCCAATAATGTTAAATTTTTAGGTGTTCATTTCACTCCTAAATTAAACTGGAGATTCAATATTGAATGTCTTTTAAACAATGCCAGACAAAGGCCATCTTTACAAGAAAAAAATCAGTGCACAATCGTGGGGTCAAAATACCTAAACTCTTGTACATCTTTCTATTAGTCTGGTTCGTTCAAAATTGACGTACGGACAGGAAGTATATTTTTCACCTTCTCAAACATTACTTAAGCGGTTACAAAGTATAGACAGTAAAGCTATCAAAGTAGCCCTTGGTGTTCCAGCGCATTCTAATACTTTTTAAAACATATAAAGAAGCTAATCTCTTATCACTTGATGATCAACACAAATCCAGGTAGTAGATTATAATTGGATAAAACATGAAATCAGTTCTCTATTATAAAATTGTATGAACAATGAAAAACTTCCTGCAAAAACGAAAGTATTATTATGTCAAAGATCATTGTCCAGTATAATTTATAAAATGCGTTTAAACTCGTGGAAAACCAAATTTTCTAAGGATGTAGATTGCGCTTGTGGTTTCCCATTATCTATTCAACATATTCTTTTTTAATGTCCAGTTCTACATCTTTATATAATATTCTTCCTTAGGGGCTTTACATGAAATACTTTAGAGCCCCAAATGATTGATATAGTAAAAGCTATATCGAGTTCTGTTATTTATTCATTTGTTGTAATTGATTTATCAGTTTATAATTATTGTTTGATCGTTAATAGGCAAACTTTTATGTATTTGTGTCCGCGCGCGCGCACACACACACACACACACACACTCACTCTCTCTCTCTCTCTCTCTCTCTCTCTCTCTCTCACACATACACACATGGGTGCGCGCACATGCGCATGCACGCACGCACGCACACGCAAACACACGCGCTCACACACACTCATATAATGCACTTACACACATACACACAAGTATATACATACTATATATATATATATATTTTTTTTTTTTTTTTTGATAGTCTAATATCACCATCGATGTGAACAGACTCTAAATTAAATCAATCAAATCAAATCAAAGTGTCCCTCAAAGGCCTGGACATCAACCTCAACACCTGGGAGTCGCTTGCCCTGGACCGCCCAGCCTGGCGAAGCAGCCTCGCAAAGGGTGAATGTACATCAGAGAAGAGACGCACAGCAGAAGCCGAGAGAAAACGAGCTATGCGCAAGGCCAGAGCTACCTCCACCTCCACTGTCGCACCCACCCATATGTGTCCCACATGTGGGCGTTCCTTCCGCGCCCAGATCGACCTCACCAGCCACCTGCGGAACCACACTCAGCGATTTTCCATCTGAGATTGAAGTCATGGTCATCTTCGAAATCGAAGGACGAACAACAAACAAACGCGCGCGCGCGCGCGCGCGCGCGTGTGTGTGTGTGTGTGTGTGTGTGTGTGTGTGTGTGTGTGTGTGTGTTGTTTTCTTGATTTAATGTCAATTCACCTTGGTGATTTTAGACCACAAAAAAGTAATAACAATGAATAGTAATAAATGTTTAAACATCCGAATACATTACAAATAAAGGTAAAATAACTTAACTACAAATAGTTACCAATAGGACTGTTAGCTAACTGATCGAAAAAGTTGTATGTTAAAGTCGGTGAGACAAAAATTTCATTGACAGTATGTTGAGAGAGTATAGTGACAAAACACCTTACATCATTACAAAAAAAAATATGATCATTACTATTTTTTGTCCACAGATGCAAACAATGTTTTTAGTATACCTAGTGATAAAGGCGTTAGTTTTCCACCGATACATGAGACATACTATTTTTTTTTCTTAACACGATGAGTTTTTTTTATGCATGTGCATGAGCGTGTGTGTGTGTGTGTGTGTGTGTGTGTGTGTGTGTGTGTGTGTGTGTGTGTGCGTGCGTGCGTGTGTGTGTGTGTGTGTGTGTGTGTGTGTGTGTGCACGCGCGCGTGCGTGCGTGTGTGTATATGTGCGTGCGTGCGTGCGTGCATGTGTGTGTGTATTTGTGTGTGTGCGTGTGTTGTGTGTGTGACCGCGTGTGCGTGAGTGCATCTATATTTACATGAGTGTGTGGTTATACGCATGTGCATGAGCGTTTATGTTGTGTGTGTGTGTGTGTGTGTGTGTGTGTGTGTGTGTGTGTGTGTGTGTGTGTGTGTGTGTGTGTGTGTGTGTGGTGTGTGTGTGTGTGTGTGTATAAGAGTGTATAAATGTATAAATGGGAGGGTGTAGGTGGGAACGAGCGCGCGCGCGCGCTTGAGTATGTGTGTGCGCGCGCGCGCGCGTGTGTATGTGTGTGAAACTTGAAACTTTCTTTATTGTCACTAACACCATTAAAGGATTTATGGACACAAGAAGGCGATGATCAAACAACTCATCGTCCAAGGAAATAATGATTTGTTCTTTTACATACAAAGTCATTATGTAAAGCAGTCATATACATATTTCGCAATTTCAACCTGAAGGTCATCATTAGACATCAAAGTACTTATTTTCAATGAGGTAGCATCGTATATATCCATTTTGTTTATGATACGTTTTTTTTAAACGTGTGTGTGTGTGCGTCTGCACGTGTATGT
>JADBJO010000282.1:550000-577500 GCA_016801955.1 Conus betulinus
TACAGGGATGCCAGAACATAGGCTACATAGCCATCCAGTCTACCGAACTTCTTCTGGGGGGAAAAACCCCGCAGAAGCGCCTTTCGAAAAAGTAAAGAAACAAAGAAAAGATGAAACATAGGCCTACAAACAAACAAACAAACAGACAGACAAAAGATCAAGCGAACAAACAAGCGAACAAAAAAATCTAATGTTGACGCCAGGTAATACGTATGCTTCGCCAGGCAGTTAGTAAGAAAGTCTTGTTCCAAACCCCGCACCCTCCCCCCCCCCCCCCCGCCCCACACACCCCCCTTCACCTCTCCGCCTTCGACCCCCTTCCCCTCTGTATCTTTACTACCCCTTCGGGTCCTCCACCCCCCCCCCCCCCCCCCCCCACACACACACACACTCACATCCCCCCCCCCCCCCCCCCCCCCCCCCCCCCCCCCCCCCACCCTCCCAGGACATCAGGCATTGTTCGCAAGGTACTGTGTGTGGTGTCGAGCTGCTCCCCACCTCTCTTCACTCAGGTCCCCTGTGTCTATTCATCCCATCCTCCCACTCCCTAACCCCACCCCCACCTCAGCCCTGACCCTCCCTCCCCGCACCGCTCTGCGATCAAAGTGCGCTGTCCCCATGTGCCAAGAAGTTTCTACGGCGCGTGGCAAGGTGCGTCTTTTTACCGGAATATCTTTGTGTGTTCGAATTCAGTTGTAGGTTGTCCTGTTTGCAGTCGCATTGGATGTAACATATCAGTAGAACAAAGCCCTGTAGAAATAAATAGGTAAAGATGAAAGATTCGCTTTTGATGTTTTTCTTACAAATTCATGATTTATCTATTTATTTTGCACGCATGTGTGTTTGTGTGTTGAGAGACATCCATGGGTATGTTGAGCATACATCTGCGTAGGCCCACTGTACATACATATGAGAGACTGTTTATGCTAGATAGTAAGTGTGTGTGTGTGTGTGTGTGTGTGTGTGTGTGTGTGTGTGTGTGTGTGTGTGTGTGTGTGTGTGTGTGTGTGTGTGTGTGTGTGTGTGTGTGTGTGTGTGTGTGTGTGTGTGTCTGTCTGTCTGTGTGTGTGTGTGTGTGTGTGTGTGTGTGTGTGTGTGTGTGCGCGCGCGCGCGCGCGCGCGTGCGTGTGCGTGCATGCATTCGTGTGGGTGTGTGTGCGCGCGTGCGTGCGTGTGTGTGTGTGTGGGAGTGAGCGCGATGTGGGGTGAGTGCGTGTGTGCGGGCGTGTGTGTGTGCGCGCTTGGGAGTACGCGCATACGCGTGTGTATGTACGTATGTGGGATGTGCCCTATCGTCATTCGCTCTCTTATCAGGGCGGGACAGAGCAGCGGGTAGACAGCTGTACAGTTCCCTTAGCCTCAGGTTTGTCGCCCTTACCTCGCCGTCCTTAAAGCAGAGTCCGTCCTCCTCGCTGCCACAAACACCAGCCATCAACATACATACACACACACAGAGCACAAGCCGGTCCAGTACTCCGCACCACATCTCGCACATCATGACCACCGCCACCCCGGGTGGAAAAGGCCCCCGACCTGTCTCC
This sequence comes from Conus betulinus, assembly GCA_016801955.1. Lineage (NCBI taxonomy): Eukaryota > Metazoa > Mollusca > Gastropoda > Neogastropoda > Conidae > Conus > Conus betulinus. Next base: position 551,542 of record JADBJO010000282.1, read on the forward strand.
GGTGGTGGCAGAGAACCGGGTGGGGGGTGAAAGCTGGTGGGGTGGTGGGGTGGTGGGGTGGTGGGTGGTGGGCAGCGCTGTCCGTCACAGAGGGTGCTGATGAACTGGACGTCTTCTGATGGCGAGGATGAGGACAGCGGCTACGAGTCTGCCGGCCGTCTTGATGAGGGTGGTCTCTCTCTCTCTCTCTCTCTCTCTCTCTCTCTCTCTCTCTCTCTCTCTCTCTCTCTCTCTCTCTCTCTCTCTCTGCTTGCTCATACTGTTTTGCTGCTCATACTGTTTTATCATTCCTGTACATGCGTGTTGATCATCGATGACAGTAAGGCCTATTGATAAAATGCACGTGTAGAGATGCACGTTCTACAGAAAATTTTGCAGAAACCCGCAAACTCAAGATGCGGTCGCGTGTGATCCATATAAAATAATGTTTGAAGAGTGTGGGGCTGGAGTTGTTATTGTTGTCATGCTTGTGGGTGTATGTTCATTAAGATATTTAGAAACCATGATCGGTTTTTCTTGTGATATTACACCTTTTTTTTTTAATGCAAGATGATGTTATGTTGATCAATGTTTATATTGCAGAATGTCGTTATTTTACATCCTTAGTTTCTCAAAATCGCTGATTGTTCAACATTTTTTTTCTTATCAGCAGAAATCGGAGCACTGTCATGCCTGAAAGTGGTCAGGCTGGACAACGATTCTTTTTAATCAGAAATTCTCCCAGTTTGTGACGTTTTTTCGCATTTCATCATAGTTTATCACTGAAGACTGAAATGCTAGATACTTCCGAAAAATTTCTTCCGCGTAACAGAATCAAAGGAACTTTACTCTTTGATGTTGAGACAGTTCTAATGCCAGCAGAGGATATGATAAATCAACAAAAATAGTGTTGGCAAAGGATGAATAAATCAGCAACTAATGGTAGTAAATTATGTAACAAACAACAAAACTAGTGTTACAAATTGAATTGGGGAAAAAAAAGGATATCATGAATTTGAAAAAAAAAAAAAAAAAAAAAAAAAAAAAACCCTAGAGTTAGCGACGGAGGGAACAAATGAAAAAGAAAGTGTTGTCAGCAAAGATTTAATGTAAGTAATGGATAAACATACTTTGTGTTAAATAGAGAAATCAGTGAAGGGACTTAGGCATGATTATGTTCTAATGCGAAGGAGATGGAAGGAGGGAGGTAAACTCTCTCCCTTAACAAATTTATACAACTTCCTAAGATTACTTGACTTGCACTGTCGATGATTTTTTTTTTCCATTCAATTGCTTTCGTTTGATACATAAAAACGATCACTCTTTCATTTTCTTTGCCAGATAATGTCGCATGCCGAGCATGTGACTCATTCTCTCTCTCTCTCTCTCTCTCTCTCTCTCTCTCTCTCTCTCTCTCTCTCTCTCTCTCTCTCTCTCTCTCTCTCTCTCTCTCTCTCTCACACACTCTCACTCCCACACACACACACACACACACACACACACACACACACACACACACACAACAAGAACGACAGGATATTGATTTATGTTGTTGTCAGCTGAGGTGAGTAATGGTGAGAATCGTAACAGCAGCAGCTACAGAACAAGGAGACACAGCAGCAATAGTTATAGAAGTCGTAGTAGTAGTGGTAGCAGCAGCAACAACCGCCACAGCTGTAGTAGCAATACTGATACTGACAGTAGCAGCAGCGACAGTAGTAGTGTCACTACTGGTAGTAGTCGTCTTTTTGTCTTCATAGATGGAGCTAGGGGGCAGGAGAACAGTCTTCGAGAACATATTCCTGTAGATAACCTGCCCGTTGAGTCGTCTGTCAAACCGACAGGAGCTTCCATTGCTAGAAGTGGTTGCAGCAGCAGCAATAGCAGCAGAGTGGTAGAAGTAGAAACAGCATTAGCAATAGTTGGAGTAGTAGTCGTCGCTGTTGTAGAAGTAGTTGCAGTAGTCAGTAGTCGTAGCAGTGTTAGCAGCAACAGTCACAGTGGCAACAGCAGCAGCAGCAGTAGCTCCTGTAGTAAAAGCGCAGGTAGTAATATCTTTCTCTGCCCGTGCATGGATGGTGTGGATGATAGCGATTCCTATGACAAGACAGCTGAGGCACTGGGCGAGGTTTCAGAGAAAGGTAAGAGAGGTGAGTTGTTGGAGAGCAGAGACGTGTATATGGGTGGGGGGGGGGTAGGGGGAGGGGGAGGGGGGGGGGGAGGGCGGGAGGGAACCGGGGGAGGGAGATTTGGCGGGAAATAAGAAGGGGTTGGGGAGAGGAAACAGAGGGGAGCTCTCTCTCTCTCTCTCTCTCTCTCTCCTCTCTGTCTGTGGTGTGTGGTGTGTGTGTGTGTGTGTGTGTGTGTGTGTGTGTGTGGTCAGCTGTGAAGTTCTCATGTCAATATGCATGCTGTGACGCAGCTCCCACGCCTCTCTGTCCTATGTCTTCCATTGTCTTCACGGGGTACAGAAATAGACTATACACTCGACGTCTTTCAGTTCTCTCTGTGTGTGCGCGTGTGTCAGTGTGCACGCTCGCGTGTGTGTTCGTATGCACGCGTCCTAATTTTCAGTGGACAGCAACGTTGTGAATTATAGCAATGGTAATGTATATGGATGTGTGTGTGTGTGTGTGTGTGTGTGTGTGTGTGTGTGTGTGTGTGTGTGTGTGTGTGTTTATGCCCGTAGAACTATGTAATATGTACGTTAAGCTACAAGGTGGTTAAACGTAGAGGTCTTTGTTGCTACAGATTACTTCATGAAAATATACACTTATAACTGCAAGTAAAGATATGAGCTTTTGAAGCTGAGATGACTATAAGAGTATATGTTTCAGTTTCAGTGTCATCAAAGAGGTGCCGCGCGGCATACGGACTAGTCTACATACGCTACACTACGTCTGCTATGCTATGAGACTACAGTTTATATAGTGATTACCGCCAGATGACCGTGTTGACGACAAACGGAAACGGGAAGAGTTGAGAAGATGTCGTTAACGACTGAAACATGGGAAATGTCCCACCTGCACGTTAACCCAAGGCAGAGAACACAGCTGCAAGTTGTTATGTAATTGTAGCCAAAGATGATGATAATATCTATTTATTATGACCGACTGCAATGTAAACTTGTAGCTAAATTTTACCTACTTAGAGTCGTAGGCTATATACCTACGGCTACGTGTAGTTATGGCTGAATGTACTTGTGGCAACATATAGCCTTGATAAAGCTGCATGTGTTTGTGACTATATATAAATAGTGATAGTAGCCTACACATAGCTGTGCATTGCTTGCTTATTGCTATGGTTTCTTGTAACTACATGTAGCCTAGATATAAATGTATGAATCCTACTTGTAGCTACATGTAGCCTGCTTGTAGTTGTGGGTCGACGTGTAGCTGCATACAGCTATGTAATAAATGTATACAGTCTACTTGTTACAACTGTAAAGCCTGATTATCATTACACGTACGTGGGCTCCATATAGCCTGCTTGAGTTGTATGCATCTATAACTGCATCTCGCCTGCTTGTAATTGTATGTTCTTGTAGCTACTTGGGCTGTCGCTGATGTACGTCTGTTGCGGGTTTTCTTCTACTTATTGAAGTTTATCGTAGTGTTCTGTTTAAGCCTACACTCTACAGTGATGTGCCGTGTTGTGCTGCCCCGGTGCTGCCTTGCGTTGTGGTGCGTTGGGTCGGCATGGCGGAGGGTGAGGTGCTTTCTCTCCTGGACTTTCTCTCCTGGACTTTTGTCAAGTGAGCAACGAATAGGTCTGCAATCTTGATCAGCTGTTTCTGGTTTTTCTTTCGTGTTTCAGACTGTGGTTAATAACAAGAACTAGCCTATCCAGTCTTAGAAAACTGCCAGGAGGAAATGAAGATTCATTTCTTTGTTTGTATCTTCCTTGTCAAAGATGTATGTAACAGACTGCCCCCTGGAGTCATTATCAGTTTCGCCCTTCCCATGGTTTTACTGGATTTATGTTTGCTCCTCAATTCGAGGTACTTTTGAAGACTCAGGACTGAGGTAAGAATTAGCCAGACCTAGGCCTCTTACTGGATACTCTATGTCGTCGTCGTCGTCGTTGTTGTTTTTAGTAGTGGTGGTGGTGGTGGTGGTGGTGGTGTGTGTGTGTGTGTGTGTAGTTACATTGGTTTAAAAGTTTGCGGAGACCGCTAAAGGCTGAATGCATGTAAACTTGATTCGTGGAAGGTCATCAGTTCATCGTTCCGGTTATTTCATGATCTGATCAGACTACAATAGCCAATCCCCCCCTCTTCTCCTGATCTCCAGTCCTCTAGAAGCTCACGCTAGTCCAAGTGTCAAGGGCTCTCTACTATCTTCGAAGCACGGTGACAGGACTTGCTCTCAAGATATTAGCAGTGTTTCTATTGGATGTGACGCAGTTGAGAGCGAGGCTTGACTGTCGTCTGCCCTGGTGTGCTGTTTCTTTGTGGGGGCGAGCTAAGCTCTTTTATCCAACATTTTCGTTCTGTAGTCACCGTCGTTATCAGCTCTTCTGCCGTGTGAAGACCTCCATCCCTCTTGTTTCCCGGCAGAGATCAGATTGTACGGGGCTTCCCCGCGCCAAGGCGCCAGGTAAGAGACATTATGTGGTCTGTAATGCCTTGAGAATTTCTGAAGCAGTGTTGTGAAGTAAAATTTAGGGGGAAGGGGGGTTATACGGACGGAGGAAGGGGGAGGGGTGGAGGTAGAAAGGAGAAGATGAGGAGGCGATACATGGCACAGAAAATGAAAGTGCACTGTGTGTGTGTGAAATGCATGAAATTATTTTAGCCGTTTCAGCTCGTGAGCCCCTTTTTTTTTTTTTTTTTTTTTTACTGCATATGCGGGCAATGCTCGAATTCAAGCGCCTCTCATTCCGAACCAGCGATGGGTGTTTTGCCCTCACTCGATCATTTCCCTAGCAAACTGACTTTATTTCTGTCAAATATGAACTCCGAAATACGATCTAAGCATGCCAGCTTGCGTGTTCGTTTGCGCTTTGTAGAGCATTAGGGGGACTTCTCTTATTGATTTTTTTTTTTTTTATAGACAGAAACAAAACGTATCGGAGGGAAAACATCGTTGTAGGCCAGTGAGTGTCGAAAGTTAGGTGCCTATACATTGTTTTGCCAGTGGGACCAGTGCTACAGGGGACGATGATGTGAGGTATACAGGGTAGGTCCTGTGCTGACGAGTCGTGCCATGCTTTTCCGTTCTTGAGGCTGAATCGGCCATCAGAGGTGCTGAGAGGACCACTGATCGACCTGGCAGTGCTGTCCAGGTGAATGGGAGTACACCTTGGTATGCAGGAGCGAGGGAGGCGTCCAGCAAGTCTGTCAACAGAGCTGCCCCAATACCCGAGCCGTTCGTAGCAAGGCTTCATCTCACGTTTTGTTCGTTCGGCTCGCGTTACCATGGTGGCACGTGCATCAGATCCCATGAAACTAGTGCTTTAGTCACGGGACACGGCGGTCTGTCTCCAAATCAGCGGATTGCACATGAGAGAGAGAGAGAGAGAGAGAGAGAGAGAGAGAGAGAACAACACTACTGCAAAAACGATATCCAGCACGGAGAAGCGCTTGGGAGAGTTGGACAGCAGCTCTTCAGGAAAAGAATATCCCCCTACCCCACCCCTACCCGACCCTCTTCAAACATTGACAAGAGTTTAAGCCATGAACTCTTTCCAATCTAAAGGGGCCGGACCGCATTTTGGCCATGATTCTTAAATGTCCTTCTGCTGCCAGATTTTTGTTCTCATGGCGCTGCCAGATTTGAACCAGCAACTTTGTGGATGGGTAGGCGTTTGAAGGAGTTGCTTTTAAGATGGATGTCTCATCCATCTCTTCTCCATGGAGTGGACTATGAGGAGAGGGTAGAACTGAGGCGGGTGGAAAGGGGAGGGATCGAAGAGGGTGGGGCGGAAAGAGAGAGTGGAGGGACATCGCTGTAATTCAAAGCTGAGTTGAAACAGGTTTCGTGACAGGGAGGAGGTTATACTGGGCAACAAAAGAACCAGAACAGTATTTAAGAAGACTGATCAGAAATGAGTTGCATGTAGTTGGGGCGGAGAGACCGTAGAGGGATGAAAAGAGGTATGGAAAAGAGAAGGGGTGGGGGGTGGCAGGAGGGAGTGATAATGCATTATTGGCGGATGTTGAAACCAGAAAAAAAAAATGGTGCTTCTGTCCTAGCTTGAAGAAAAGAACTCCCTTATTCCAAGCATGTGTGTGTGTGTGTGTGTGTGTGTGTGTGTGAGAGAGAGAGAGAGAGAGAGAGAGAGAGAGAGAGAGAGACTGTGTGTGTGTGTGTGTGTGTGTGTGTGTGGGTGATGGGCACTTTCCCCATAAGCAGCTGAAACGTGCACATGACTCAGATGACAGTGCTTGAGGGCTGTAAAAGCAAACAGCAACAGGTGTACTGCAGAACAATTGATCAGACAACGTGGGGACATGAGTTCAATTGGCATTGCTGCATGAAAAAATAGAACTCAACAGTGCTCGTGTGTTTTTTCTGGCCTTTCCGAAAAATCTATACACAGATGTGCACTCCACATATTGTCCTAGTAACATCCTCTGATGATAATAATGATGATGATGACGATGATAAGGAATGATATGAGCCGATCTAAGAAAGCCCCCCCCCCCCCCCCCCCCCCCCCCCCCCCCACACACACACACACACACACCCACAACTCCCGCCCCTTCCCCCCCACTCTCCCCCCAAGAAAAAAAAAAGAAAAAAAGAAAATTAACATTCATACACCTGCATGCATGCGCTGTTGTAACCAACACCCCATTACCACAAACCCTTCACATCTACACACGCGCGCGCGCGCGCGCGCACACACACACACACACACACACACACACACACACACACTCACTACTTCAGCACATCACGAATACGTTCACAATTGGGCGGAAGAAGCAACTATGCTATGACAAAAAAGTGCCAAAACTGTGTCGGAATGGAAAACGAAAAACATTCCTAATATAAAGGAGTTTTAAATGCAGTGAGGGGCGGAACATAGCGGACAGAAAATGGAAGCGCATTCCACAAAACCGTAATAAGCACGTAAACCTACAGACGTTTTGAGGGATGTCTTGAATAACGTATGCGAAATATAAGCGTTATCATCCAAACACGGAGAGAACGAGACGCGTTACATAGGTGAACAGTTCAGACATGTTCCATGGTGCTGCGCCAATCATGATTTTCTGGCAATTCATGCAAAAGTTGTATTCAGTCCGACCAAAACAGGAAGCCAGCGCAGATCAAAAAGCAGGGGAGCTGACACAATTCTGATGTGAGACCACGTGACAGACGTGTACGCAGGTCTTCATAATGTATTCCATCATTTAAAAAAAAAAAAAAAAAAAAAAAAAGCCCAAGAGATTCAAATGCTTTTCACCGGTGATCAGGAAATTGAGCAGCATATTCTCAGAAACGCATTCAGCGAATAACTCTCAATTGTGTGCATCCAGTTTTCTCTTAAGTCTAAGCCGACAGCTCACTCGGCAATTCTGGGTAGGAGTCCACAAGGGCTAAACAAAATCCCACAAATACGCATCTTGTGTCCGTCGATCCAGTAACCTCCCACCCAGAAACCTGGGGGGCTGCCATGGCACTACGTTGGTTTCTGAATTATCTGTCTCTAAATTGGTATAGGCGACATGCTCCTCTTCACTAGGTCAGTCGTAACATCCCTTCACAGTCCCACCTGACAAATCAGTTAAACGTTTCCGAGATTTATGGTCCGTGTCTTCCATCAAAATAATTTCGTGTTCACTTGCCCGGCTTACTTTAGGCATGTATTGCATGCAGCAAGGGGCATATGTGATGAACATGATGAAATAATAATTGCTAACTGACTAGAATGAAAGGATCTGGGATACGTTGCAATTTAAATGTTTTGTGTGTATGTGAATTTGTCCCAGAGACAGGCAGTAATACAGGAAGAGACACAGGCAGCAATACAAAAAGAGAGACAGGCAGCAATACAGGAAGAGACACAGGCAGCAATACAAAAAGAGAGACAGGCAGTAATACAGGAAGAGACACAGGCAGCAATACAAAAAGAGAGACAGGCAGCAATACAGGAAGAGAGGCAGGTAGTAATACAAAAAGAGACGGGCAGCAATACAGGAAGAGAGACAGGCAGCAATGCAAAAAGAGAGACAGGCAGCAATACAGGAAGAGAGGCAGGCAGTAATACAAAAAGAGACGGGCAGCAATACAGGAAGATAGACAGGCAGTAATACAAAAAGAGGCAGCAATACAGGAAGAGAGACAGGCAGGCTCTCCTCCTGTACTGCGGACTGTCTCTCTTCTTCTATTGCTTCCTACCTCTCTTTGTATTGTTGCCTTCCTTTCTGCCTAACTGCCTGCCTGCTTGCCCTCCTAACAAGCTGCCAGCATCTCTTTCCGAGGCCCGACTCATTGCTGCCTCTCTCTTCCTTCCTGTATAGCTGCCTCTCCCTTTCCTGTATCGAGATCTACCTGTCTTCCCCTCCTGCCAGTTTTCTCATTCCTATATTGCGCCTGTTTTCTCTTCTTAGTCAATCTCGAATTCAGGCCGAAGGCTGACATTGTTGTCTTCTGTGTGGTAGAACTACTCAGCTTGAGGCAGTGGGAAATCTACAGTTCTATATATGTGATGACAGAAGCGTTTTCAGTTCTGAATCTTCTGGGATCTCTTGAAAATTTCTTCCTTGCCACTGTCAGATGTGTGCTTGTAACTCCTGAACAATCTATCAGATATTCCTTTCTTTCATTAAGGTTCCTTATCAGGTTCTTTTGCAACAACATGACAAACTAATCAATTGATATTTCTCAACCCAGTATAGTACTCAGTGTCCTTTTCCCACTCATACACCTATGCACCTGCACGCGCGCGCACACAAACGTGTACACACACACACACACACCTGAATGCAAAGAAGCAGAATGGAGCGCGATTTACCACCAGACAGCTTGATTCAAACACATGAAAGAAAGAGAAAGCGTGATGCAGTGTGACGAAAAAAACATTGACGCAATCTACATGACAGTATTTCAAAAGGTGTGGGTCTGTGAAGCCCACGAGACAGGGGAAAAACATTAACGTTTTTCTTCTTTACAAACTTTGAATTTGTGAGACCCACGAAGTATGAATAGGGGATGCGAAGAGCAATTTTTTTTACTAATTGACAAAATGAGCGTGTGCATACATAAATTGTCAAGTAGCGGATGAGGAATATCTAAAGTATCTAAAATTTGATGTTCTTAAAATAAAAATTTGTGTGTGTGCGCGCGCGCGGCCGCGCGCTTTTCTGTTAATGCAATGTAATTTGAATGTGGCCATGAAATCAACAGATGGCATCTTCTTTCTCCCTTGGTCTCCCTCTCTACATATGGAAAGTCTGGTTCATTAAATGCAGAGTTTACGTAGTAGACCCATCTTCAAGTTATTTGATCCACAGGAATTATCACGCTTGAGTATCACCGATGGGAGAGTTTTGTCTTAACTGTTACGCTACAATGACACTCTAGTGTAAAAAGAAATTAAGAACACATTGATATGTGGACCAACGGACACGAAAAAAATGTATATACATACAGAAGGTGCGTAAAAAGCCTAAACAGGCTAAGTTGTTTTTGATACAACGCCCCTGATCCTGATCTTTATCCTGTTGTGTCAAAGTCCACTTTACATTTCAACAGATCGCAAATGAGTTCATTTTAACCGACAGACTTTGAGCATGTGTGTGTGACACCACCTTATGATAACTTTTATGTTGTATCCAAAAGTGATATGCATGTGTGTGACACCACCTTGCGATAACTTTTACGTGCTATCCAAAACTGACATGCATGTGTGTGACACCAGCTTGCGATAACTTTTACGTGTTATCCAAAACTGACATGCATGTGTGTGACATCAACTTGCGATAACTTTTACATGCTATCCAAAACCGATATGCATGTGTGTGTGACACCACCTTACGATAACTTTTACGTGCTGTCCAAAACTGATCTGTTAGTGGATCAAAATACCAAGAAAAAATACCTGGTGAACAAAAACCAGTCTTCATGGATTTCAATATTTGTTATGATGTTTGAATTATATTATTGAAGATGTCTTTCTTCAGTATATAATGCAATTGTTTTAGTCATGATTAGTCATGACTTACTGGAAAAAAGACAATGTTGTCATACTGATGTCATGCTGAAGATGTTAATTGCTGATGTATAGCTCTTACAGTTCAATGACAATTTCACTCAGAGGATGAATAGACTGGGCTGAACAATATTTATCATTCTCCCAAGTTTGATTACGCTCATGCATGTACTTAATGAGAAAATGCCAACATGAATTTTTTTCCATTTACACACACACACACACACACACACACACACACACACACTCACTCAACAACCCAAAACATGATTACACAGACTCTCTTGTTACACATACTAATTTTTAAGAAATGACAGGACGAGAATAATGCATGCAATATTAGAATCTTGCGCAAGGAAAGAGGCAGCTGCTTGACTAATGATGAATTCATTGTCTCGTACAGTCCATGAACCAACTTTCTAAGATAAGGGCAATTATGAAAAAACCCTTGTTAACAAGATAACAAAAAGCCTCTTGTCTCATGACTATTCTTTCTCAACGTAATGCCATTCTTCTTGTCATCTTTAAGTAGGCCTACATACATCACATCAGACACACAGTGTGTGTAGTGTGTATTATCATGCGCTGGACACAGCTTATGTACATGCAGGCATACACATATCAATATTTTAACACAACGCAATTCTTTCATTACTCTTTGTTTTTTTAATTCATAGTACTGTCCAGCAGGTACACATTACTCAACCGCATGCACATTAACATATGACAACAAGCAAGCACACACATGCAACAAGTGTACTATTCCTGATTTAATGAATACATACATGAATGTACAATTCCCCCTTCCCCTTCTGCTGTGCATATGCACACGTGCACACACATGCATGCACACATGCACGCACTCATGCATGCATACACACACACTCTCTCTCTCTAAACACACACACTCATATCAATGTACAATGCAGGCATACATCTTCAGTATCCTTTAGAGCACTCTCCCTCTCTCTTACTCTCTCTCACACACACACACACACACACACACACACACACACACAGGCACACATTAATGCACACACACAACAAACACACAAAGCATAGATACATATCAAAATATATATAGATATCAATATCCCTCTGAATCTCTCCATCTGACACTCATAACACATGCATACATGCATGCATCTTTTTACACACGCAAACACATGCATGCGTCTCTGCACAAACACATAATCGCATGCGCGCACATACAAACACACACACACAGAGAAATCATAAGCGTACGGAGGAGTTGGTGCTGTACAGATAGGACTGACAAAGGGTGCATCTGCTGCAGTTCTCTCCTACGCAGGGCAGACCTGAAAATGCCACACATCACTGGGTTAAAGTGTTAACAACACTTGAGACACATCCATAGCACGCCAGTCCTACCCATGGAACAGCTCATAGATCAAGGTGGGACAGGATAACCATATCACCTCACTTTACTACCACTGGCCTGTGTCACTCCAGCAGGTCACCAACCACTTCCGGGCACCACACTCATGGTGTCTCATGAGAGGATTGTTCAGCTGATTTAAAAAAGCCATGTGTGCCAGTTTGTTGTCCGCTGTTCAAGGAAGAAGAGCAAATGTATGTACAGAGCTTTTGCCTTCAAAGAGAGCACCACTTGCATTCTTCTTACTAGACAGTTTGGCGCTAACAGTAGCATGGTGTAACAGACAGCCAACACATGAAAAGGAGGCAGACAGAGAGCTGTTCTGATCACAGGAAGTGATGAATGCCGTTGATATGCCCTCCGGAACTTTTAACCAGCAAGAGGCAAAGATTTCTATGTTCTCCCCTCTTGATCTATGAACCACTGAAATCATCAGGTTATACCTGGTCAAATAAATACAGAGAACTCAGGACAAGTCAAGAACACATATCCTGACGAATGTCATCACATATTCCTAGACATTCACACCTTGGAACACCTGCCTCACCATTTTAAGTACTGGTTGTTGGTCATTTTGCCCCATTTGGCAAAAAAGAAATCCGAGTGCACTATGAATTACACACATTTGTTACTATGGCACTCTCGTTAACAACTATATACTACATTTCTGATGTGTTATGTTTTTATCAAAACATTTGTTGTCAAAACATTTGCATCCAATCTCTGCATTAAAATGAAAAAAAAAATGAAAGTAAAAAAAAAGTAACATGAACCTGCCTATCAACATGACAACTACAGAATGTACCCAGACCAGAAGCAAATAACAAACAGAACATACCCAGCATGTAAATATCACACACATAGGATACACCCACTCAGTAAGAACAACATACACTGATCATAGCCATCCTGCAAACATGACACACAGAGAACAAACTCACCCTGTAAACATAATAGACAATATACCCACCTGTAAACATGATAATGTGTACAACATACCCATCTGTAAACATGATACAACACACCCACCTGTAAAAATGACATAAACAGAAAATACCCACCCTGTAAAAATGATATGCACAGAACATTCCCAACCTGTACATTTGACATACACAAGGCATTCCCACCATGTAAACATGACAAAGAATATACCCATCCCCTCAACCCCAACCCTGTTCCGACTCTGTAAACCTCAAACATACAGGGCATCTCAATCCTGTAAAAACATCACACATACTGGACTCCCCCCCCCCCCCCCCCACCCTCCCCCTTGTAAACCTTGCATGGGGCATTCCCACCCTGTAATCATCACACACATAATCCCCCCCCCCCCCCCCCCCCCCCCCCCCCCCCCCCCCCCCCCCGTAAACCTCGCACATATAAGGCAATACCATCCAGAAATCATCACACATTCAGGACATTCCCCCAGCTAATCTCACACATATAGGGCATTCCCACCCTGTAAACATCACACACAGAGGACATTCCCCTCTGTAGATCTCATATTTATAGGGCATTCCCAACATGTAATCATCACATATAGAGGCCATTCCCCCTTGTAAACATCACAGGGCAACCCCACCTAGAAATCATCACACATACAGGATATTCCCCACTGTAAACCTCACACATCCACAGCAACCCCACCTAGAAATCATCACACATACAGGATATTTCCCACTGTAAACCTCACACATACAGGGCAATCCCACCTAGAAATCATCACACATACAGGATATTCCCCACTGTAAACCTCACACATACAGGGCAATCCCACCTAGAAATCATCACACATACAGATATTCCCCACTGTAAACCTCACACATACAAGGCAATCACACCTAGAAATCATCACACATACAGGATATTCCCCACTGTAAACCTCACATACAGGGCAATCCCACCCAGAAATAATCACACATACAGAATATTCCCCACTGTAAACCTCACACATACAGGGAAATCCCACCTAGAAATCATCACACATACAGGGCATTCCCCCCCCCCCCCCCCCCCCCCCCCCCCCCCCCCCCCCCCCTTGTAAACCTCACACAAAGGACATTCCCCCTGTAAGCCTCACACATATTTGGCATTCCCACCCTTTAAACATCACACATACAGGATATTCCACCCTGTAAAAACATCACACATACAGGATATCCCCACCCTGTAAACATCACACATACAGGACATTCCCACCCTGTAAACACACATACAGGACATTCCCACCCTGTAAACATCACACATACAGGACATTCCTAACCTATCATTAGTATCAACATCACACATACAGGACATTCCTAAACCTGTCAACATCACACATACAGGACATTCTAACCTATCAACATCACACATTCAGGACATTCCCACCCTGTCAACATCACACATACAGGACATTCCTAACCTATCAACATCAAACATACAGGACATTCCTTACCTATCAACATCACAAATACAGGACATTCCTAACCTGTCAACATCACACATTCAGGACATTCCCACCCTGTCAACATCACACATACAGGACATTCCTAACCTATCAACATCAAACATACAGGACATTCCTTACCTATCAACATCACAAATACAGGACATTCCTAACCTGTCAAACATCACACATTCAGGACATTCCCACCCTGTCAACATCACACATACAGGACATTCCTAACCTATCAACATCACACGTACAGGACATTCCTAACCTATCAACATCACACATACAGGATATTCCTAACCTATCAACATCACACATTCAGGACATTCCCACCCTGTCAACATCACACATACAGGACATTCCAAACCTATCAACATCACACATACAGGACATTCCTAACCTATCAACATCACACATACAGGACATTCCTAACCTGTCAACATCACACATACAGGACATTCCTAACCTATCAACATCACACATACAGGACATTCCTAACCTGTCAACATCACGCATACAGGGCATTCCCACCCTGTCAACATCACACACACAGGGCATTCCCACCCTGTCAACATCACACACACAGGGCATTCCCACCCTGTCAACATCACACACAGGACATTCCTACCCTGTCAACATCACACATACAGGACATTCCAACCATGTAAACATCACACATACAGGACATTCCCACCCTGTCAACATCACACATACAGGACATTCCCACCCTGTAAACACACATACAGGACATTCCCACCCTGTAAAAACACATACAGGGCATTCCCACCCTGTAAACATCACAAATACAGGATGTTCTCACCCTGTCAACATCACACATACAGGACATTCCCACCCTGTAAACATTACACATACAGGATGTTCCCACCCTAAACGCCACACACAATGGACACTTTCATCTGGTAAATGTCACACATACACAGGGCATTCCTACCCTGTAAACTTCACACATACAGGGCATTCCTACCCTGTAACTTCACACATACAGATGATATTCACACCCTGTATACCTCACACGTACAAGGCATTTTCCTCTCTTTAAACGTAACACACACAGGACACTGCCATCCTGTAAATCTCACACATACAGAACATACCCACCCTGTAAACATCGCACACAGAGGATGTTCCAAATCTGTAAAATAACACTCACAGGATGTACAACCTTATACATACACACACACACACACAAAACACAAGACATACCCACCTTGCAGGGTTTTGGGAGAAAGAGCTAGCGCCCCACACGTCATACAGCACTGGTATGCTACTGTGTTACACACCGCTAGACTATGGCAACACAGACCTGTCAATGGTATATGACACTGTGTTACGCACTTCCAGAATATATCAGCACTGACCTAACAACAGTAAATGACACCATGCTACACATTACCATGATATGGTAGCACTGACCTGTAGACAGTACAAGACACTGTGTTACACACTGCCAGGCTATGGTAACGGAGACCTGTCAGAAGTACATGATACTGTATTAGGCACCGCCAGTCTATAGCAACACAGACTTGTCAACAGTACAAGACACTGTGTCATACATTGCAAGGCTATGGCAGCACAGACCTGTTGACAGTACATAACAGCAAGTCACATAATATCAGTCTAAAAACCACACTCGTCAAAATCAAGTCACACACAGCCAGACCATGATACTACATGTCTAGAGTATATGACATCACATGTTGTCAAGCTATAGCAACTCACACCTGTCAATAGTACAGAACACTGCTACACACTCCCTGGCTATGGTAACACATTTCTGTTAATAGTGCTCACTCATTAACACAGACACTCTCTGCTATGAATGCATTCACAACTCTACCTTTCTCATGTCAATGACTGTATTCACCTTTACACTCCATTCTGTTCTCTACATTTCTCATCAGATTTGCTTTCTCCCCTTCCTCTTCCCCACTCACCCCTTTGCCTCAAGACCTGTTTCAAATCTACTTAGAAAAAGACATGGAAAATATGCCTGAACCTGTTACTGAATCAGGGACCTTGAGATCTTCAGTGAAATGCTCTTACAGCTCAGCTATTCAGGCTGACAGAAAGTACAGTGTTTATAATCAATAGGAGCACCGATGGCAAGGTGCAAATCACTCTTTCGGAATTGTGAATTTGCTTCCCTTCATCTCATATCATAAAATGTAACTAGTGCAACTTTCTAGCACAAAAGCGATTTGCCTTTGATGTGGTAGTGTACTAGTCAGTCATCATATCGAATCTGGAGAGGATCAGACCAAAACTGGGAATTTGTATGACCAAAAACAAAGACTGCAGACTGCAAAGACAGATGGGGCACAGACTGACAGACAGACAGACAGAACACACTTTATATAATAGATGATATGTATGTCTACAGAGCAGGTCATAGCGTTACAGTATATTACGACACATACATGTCAAGAGGTGGCAATGTTACGCACTGGTCAGACACTACAGCACAAAGACTAAGGCTCCATTTGGTCATGTGCTTCATTTAAGCATGCACATAACTGAACAACCAATATTCTAAAAAAAGAAAAGAAACAAATAATCTTATGCTAGTGGCACTGGAACCAGGCTGAAGAAGAGAGATGGGGTTATGGACACCACCAACACATCTCCCTTCACCTAATAAAATATTGTTAGGGAAGGACAGTGAGACGAGAAGGTTCAATTTTGATAGTCAATAATACAAGAATTTTGACACACTTGAAGGCAAGAAATCCTCCCCCGTTTCTCCCCCTTTAAAAAAAATTGAAGAATGACCACCACCACCACCCCCCCCCCTCTCAACTGATTAAAAATTTGGAAGACTGCATGATGTTTTTTTGTCTGTTTAGGCCCCCCGTCCTTCTCCCCCAGCAAAATATCTTCTGACACTATTGTATTTTATGCAATGTGTCAGGCTGTGTACACCTTTTCTGAAATTGAAAGATGTGAAACTTGTTTGGGGTGGGCCACATTTAGAGTAAACCAAATTTTGAATTTGCCAGAAATACTGGTCTTGTGATTGGTCAATATGTTTGTGTGAACAAAAATTGTAGTATTGTACTGAAAGCCCTCGCTAACACTGCATTCCTAACCAGCCCTCTAGAACTGACAATGACAGTGACAATCATTCTTCATTTTCCTTTTGTCAAAGAACAGGATCAAGTCAGCCATTTTGTTACTTGCCATCGCTATTCTACAACACCTTCACTAAATATCACAAAACTTGCATCAAATCATGGATAGATTTTTACAAGGTAACATATACAGACCATATCTCAACACTCAGACACACACAGCTGACAACATAATTAAAAACTCAAAGCAACACAAATTCACTGCAATCAGTGTAAACTGAAAATCAAAAAGGATAAAAGTAATGTAAAGAAAAGAACTCAAAACAACAGCAACAAAAAAGTTAGAGTGTTTATGCTTGGTAAAAGAATGCAATGAAAAAGGAAAATTATTTGGTTATTTTCTCTTCCCCCCCCCCCCCCTCTCTCTCTCTCTCTCTCTCTCTCTCTCTCTCTGTGTGCTCCACAAATAAGTAGGCAACAGTCGTAACAAGATGATGAGATGAGAGCAGAAAAAAGGAAGAGTCACTCACCAAACTTATGACTATTTGCCGCAGCTCACAGTCACACCATCTGTCAGGTCCACATCTTCACCAAATCAAGAAAATATTAATTATGTATGTCATGAACACATCAAGTCTTTGCCACATCAAAGAAATGTCACTAAGCTCACAGACACATCAAAGTCTGTGTCACATTCAACAGATCACAAGAAAACAGCATGTATTTCACAAACACAGCAAGTCTTTACAAACATACTGGCAGTATCCCAAATCTCGCTGACACATGATCCAAAAGCATCACAAATTAATCTCCCCAGTGTGAAGAGTCCCAAAACACAATCGTGCCATTCCAGTGACGATTCTTTCAAATCTTTTCTGATCCAGATTTCCAGCTTACTCCCAAATACTTCAAACCCTGATCATCAAATTTTCAACACATCAAACCAACACTACTAATCTCGCACTCTTTACCACAGCCAGTCTTCTCCCATACTAACGTAATGTCATTAATCTCTTTTCAAAGCTCTAAAATTGTATTGGTGTACTTTTCAACAAAAATGACCGCATTTTCTAAAGTGTATTCAAGATTCCAAATTTCAGTAAAAGCAGAAGAGGGGGAGCGGAAGCATTCATTTTGTTTTCATCTTCCATCACACTGGTGACTTCATCCACCTCAACCACCTCAACTTGCTTAAACTGCAGTAAAAATAGGTTCTTTCTAACAAGAATTACTTTAAAACCTGATTCATCAACATGCTTAGGCACAAACTAAATTCTCTGTTCTCTTTTCAGGCTTTTTTTTTTTTTTAAGTTTCAGGACTCATTGTCAGGAGAGCAGACACATCCTGACAGGATTTCGCACACAGAAGTTAGCAAGGTTTTTTCTTTGGCCAAAGACCCCTGACTATGGTTACACTTTGCAAGAACAATGTCCCCTCAAGGACTTCGTCTCTCTTGTATTTCGTCAGTCTGTAATATTCATTGTATTTTTGCCAAACACGTATATAAAATATGGCTAAATTATACTGGCAAGCAGGTCTGTCATGTACACAAAAAGTCTTTACCACACCAAGGCCAGAAACACATCGTCTCTACTGCTTTAAGGCAGTATCAGTGATCTCAAAAAAACACACGAAGTTTTAACCACAAGGAAAGGTCATTAACTTCACAAACACATCAAGTCTTTACTACATTAAAGTGAAGTCATTAATCAGACAAACGCATCAACTCTTTATCACATTTAAGAGGCATCTTTAATCGGACAAACACATCAAATCTTTACTACGTCAAACTAATATCATTCATCTAAAAAAAATTCAAGTCTTTTTAACCACATAAAAAGGAAACATCATTAATCTCCCAAACAAGAATATTTATGCATAACAGGAAGTGCACACACACACACACACACACACACACACACACACACACACACTGCTCACACACACACACACTTGCTCACACACACACACACACACACATACACACACACGCTCACACATACACAAACACACACACACACACACAAACACACATGCACACATACACATACACACACACACAACAAAACTCCTCAAATAAGTTTTATGGAGACGACAGTCAAATTAGAGAATCCAAAGTATTCCAGGACATGGCTGTCCGTGTCAGGCAGACGAAAGGATACCCCCGCCACACAGGGCACAGATCTCTCGCTGGGACTGGCCCACTGCGCGGCTGAGCTGACCAATCAACTCTGACCCCAAGGCCTCTGACCTCTCTTCTGACCACCTGACCCAGTTCAGCATCATGTTCAGTGTCGACACATCTGTGTGACATTCAGATACAATCAATCTGTATGAATGACATGTCGCATTACATATGTAGCACGGCACCACTGGTCCCTCTCTGTGACTTGTAATCACATGAATTTAGAACATGTTACTCCTGACTCACCACATTACAATGTAATATGTGTCATCTTGCTGCCCAGAAATACAACTGCCGTAACTCGAATTTTTTGCTTTTTTGAGATTTTTGGTATACTATAAGAGCGGGCCAAGGGGCATAATGCAGCCAAGTCCAAATCAAATTATCCTAAAATAAACATGCTGTAATCAAGATACATGTAACTCAGCTCACAGAACATCTTGAGGGGATTATAATCAGTTTTTTTTTTTTTTTCATCTCCTGCAAAATTTGCTTTCTGGATTTACAGCAGTCATATGTCTGGGCGGCGATGTCATATATGAACAGGAGTTTTACTATTCAAAGTAGTTTTATGATACATTTCCCTGTCCAAACAAACGCTTTATCCTACTTGGCATAGAACATTGCCATATCATTGGGATCAAACAAACAAACAAAATGGGAGAGTAGGCAGCTAACCTTGCCTCCATACCCATTTGGGATGTAAAACTGATTACTCTTAGCCAGTTCATGTCATGGTGCCATATTCAAACATGGCTCTCTTTTCACATCTTTGCCCACCATTGGGGAGGTGGAAAAGCATTCTAGTGTTTGGACAGGTAGGTATACAATAAAACTACTTTCAGTGGTACAATTCCTTTTTCTCCTGGTGATGGTGAGGAAGCATACCCACTGATGAAGACAAAGTGTGCACAGTGCCCCAAGTCTAGAACTTGGTGTCAGCGGCCACTATGAGCCCTACACAATTGTCTCCCATGCTTTATCTGGCATTGAGACGATTAGTCCCCACCCTCTCAAGAGAATGTCGCAAAGTGACAAGCAAAAGCATGCTCCCAGGAGAAAGCACTGGGAAATGGATATGAACAGAGCTACTCCAAGACCCTTCAAGATCAAACATAAACATAAATGGTGAATTAAAAACAGTGCAGACCAACAAATGTGCACAAAATACGGTATGTAGTAGTCATGGCGCTGGGTGACTGACCACAAAAAAGAATAAGCATAGGTCACTGAGTAATCAGTGAGGGGTTTTACAGCTTTAGCAACATCTACACTCCCTAGGCAGTCAAGCATCTCTAAGTCTTCAGACAAATCACTGAGGTAGAACCTTCCAAGCATGGAGGGTATACAATACCTGTGGCGTTCACCGGGGTTGTGTCTGCTGCAGCGCCAGACAAACTTGGCTGATCTGACCACACAGCAAGCGCTCTGTCATCTTTCTCTCCGCTGATGCCAACACCTGTACCTGTGTACGCACCACGACACAACATGCGTCAATGAAGAGTCTGTTCCTATTTCTCACATACATGTTTCAAAATGAACTCCTTTATTTCAGTTTCAGTTTCATCAGGGCATCACCGAATGTAGGCCAGTCTACTTACACATCACCTCAACTGCTGAGCCACAAAGTCACAAGGATTCCAGTGTACAGTGTCAGAAACAGAAAAGAAAAAAAAAAAAAACGTAAGAAAGAGAGTTAAGAGGAAGGGCTCACGAACAAGATACCTGACGTACACATTAACCTAATGAGTTGGTCAGGACTAAAATGCATGGCTAACACGGTCTTGCTACTGTTGTCTTTGTTAGTTTGTGTATGCACCTGTGTGCATGCATGTCTGTGTGTGCATGTGTGAGTGTGCATGCACAAGCTTATGCATGTGTGTGCCTGTGCACATTTGAGTATATACATGAACACTTGCGTTTGTTAGTTCTAAGTGTTCGTGTGTGAAATGGTAGTTAACAGAAAATAAGAATTCATTAAAAACGTTTCTAAAAAAAAAAAGAAGAAAAATGAATAAGAACAAGCACACCTAGTGTGTTACAACTGATCAGAATGACAACTGTTTACAGAAATCACATTCCACAATGAACTCATGACATACACTGACATTTATTCAAGGTGAATACAAGGTGCACAGTAATTTATGTCACCTCTGTGAAGTTTGGCCGAGGTAGCCGCGCTGACAAGAAAAAAAATCTGACAGGGCATTCTCCTTTAGCAGACTGGTGCTGTCACTCTTACAATAAATCTGGAATTCTGCTTCTGGCAGATCCACGTGCACCCACGATGAACAGAGGCACACAAAAAGAAAGCCACAGGTGCTAATCGTTCACAATGCCCCCTCACTGCCTCTCACCTGTTCTGTCAGCTGCTTCTTCTCACACTGTGACTTGAGTACGGAGAATATATGTCTGAACAAACACAGGGAAAAACATCAATCATCCAATCCATATATCAAGGCAAGGTACAAACAGACACATACAACAGGATGAAAAGGAATGCTGACTTATGTACAATTCAAACCAAACGAGTGAATGTTCAGAAACAAACAACAGACACAAAAAAATGCATGGTACACAGACTGATACTCCTGTGAACACTCCCCATATGGACAGGCAAATAATAATCCTATCTACCCAACAAAGGGAGTGGAGTTTTATGTGTATGACCGTTTTTTATTCCGCCATTAAACAGCCATACTCCATCTTCAGGGAAGGTGCATGCTATGTGTAACGTGACATCCATACCAACGGCCAAACTGGCCTTCTCTTCTGAAGGTTGGTGATGGGATTTTACGTGTGCACAAGATGTTATGCGTGCGTTCACACACGGAACCTCAGTTTACAGTCTCATTCCAAGGACTGTATGGGAGGTGGAGTCAGAACTAATGTTAGCTCCGAGGGAAAAATCCCCCTGTACTGAAACGGCCCAGTGGAGATTCGAACCCGCAACCCTAGGATTATGAGTCCAGCGCTCTACCAACTGAGCTATTCCAGCCCCCACACAGAACAATACTGCCCAACAGCAGGATGCATGAGAATGACCATGTATGAAATGCATCATGTCATTTCCAAACTGACCGCTGTTTGTGAAGTATTGTTTCGTACATTTCGTATGTTTGTGTATCATGTCTGAAAGCTCACTTGTCTGTTCTGTGTGTTCATCTCTCTGTTTTACTTGTGTGTACAACAACAACAATAACGACAACCAGTTCAAATGCACTTTAATAGCAACATCAGTAGGACCGTATCATGTAAGCTTCTGTTGAGAAAACCAATTCCAAACAGTAAAAATCAAACCAAAGAGGCAGTTGCTTATTTTGACTCCTGTTCCACATATGATTAAAGAGATGGCTCTTGGGAAGAGGAAGAATTTGGGAGCCAGTAAAAAAAAAAGCTGTCTCTATTTTACTTTCAGTACCTTCAGATTACATACCACGAGTCAAAGTTCAAGGAAAGTCTGAGTTTACCTGTCTGGCCTTCATTCACATATGCATTTCAGCCCACACCTATTCAAAATGTTTGTGGTAGTCTTGCACTGATCATAATGGCTGATGTTTACTTCATTTGATGTTTTCTTTTTGGTTCTCTCCCAAGTGTGCTATCATGTTTTATCTGATTCCAATCACAAGGGCAGACTGACCATGTATTACTGTCATCTGACACTGCTGTTGCAGTAACAAGAAAAACTGATTTCCTGCATTCACCTAGCTCCTTTTTGCTTGATTCACCAGAAAATGATACAGTGTTTGTGTGTGCTATATTTGGTAAGATACTTCTACATTTGGCCAATCTGAGTTGTTGCAAGGTGGTTTCAAGTATGTTATGGTAACAGCAAGATATGATACGAGAGGACATAACGTTCTTATAAGTCAAACACATTCAGGACAGAAGAAAAAAAACACACACAGAGAGAAAACCAATCACAGAGTGAAGATTTGTGACTGAAAAGCCACAACCTCAAAAACAGAACATCCATGCTCAATATGTAGACAGCTTTGAACTGCTCACGAGTGTGGTGCGCGACTATTTGTCAACACTGCTGCCACCACAATGTCTACCCAATACACTACATCTGGCCAGTGTCCCTGTCACAGTTCTGTATGCCTCATGATTGCTGTCAGTCTTTGCCTCTGACTGGCCAGGTGCTGGCTGACCATGTGTCATTCTTTAAGCCAGCTGTAAAATGTCAATGTGTCACAGCTGTGAACTGTCAATGTGTCACTATGAAGGAAAGGTGTAAATTGTCAATGTGTTGTTCCCCTCACCAGCTATGAACTATCAATGTGTCATTCTGAAAGAAAGGTGTAACACTGTCAATGTGTCATTCCGATGGTCACATGGTATCTGTTACTGTGCCACTCTCTTGGCTGGCTAGGTGTGAACTGTAAATGTGTCGCTCCCTAGGTCAGGTGTAAACTATCAATGTAT
The DNA here is from genome assembly GCA_016801955.1 of Conus betulinus. Taxonomy (NCBI): domain Eukaryota; kingdom Metazoa; phylum Mollusca; class Gastropoda; order Neogastropoda; family Conidae; genus Conus; species Conus betulinus. The sequence continues at coordinate 575,224 of JADBJO010000282.1, forward strand.
CAATCCCCAGGTCAGGTGTAAACGTTGTTGATGTGCTCACCTGGCTAGGTGTGAACTGTAAATGTGTCGCTCCCAAGGTCTGGTGTAAACTATCAATGTATCAATCCCCAGGTCAGGTGTAAAAGTTGTTGATGTGTCACTCACCTGGCTAGGTGTGAACTGTCAACTAGTCAGACTAGTCAGGTCAACATGTCACTCACCTGGCCAGCCTCCAACCCACAGGAGTGTCACTGAAGGGAGAGGAGCTCAACCTGCGCATTACCATGGCAACAGCCTCCGTGGTGACGGAATGGGGGTACAGGACATGAACAGCCAGTTCCAGCAGGTCGATGAGCGAGGTGGACATGGTGGACACTGCAAAGCCAGCTGACTGACACACACTGCCTTTAACATCTGGACTCCACAACTATAGACACACACACCCTTTTCACTTACCTACATATCACAGCTATCCTAGATCCCCAAAATCCTTCTCGTCCCTCTTTCCCAACCATACGCCCCCTCCCACCTCACTTCTGAGTTCTCTCCCTTGCTCCCTCCCTTCCAGCTATAACTGTGCATTATCAATGCTAATCTTCCCTTACATGGACACAGACAATTTGATCTCCACATACATCCATATACAGAACACCCAATCTGTGACTCCACCTGTTGAAAGATCATCCCCTTCTGTGAATACATCAACCTACAGTCAAGTCAAGCCAAGTCAAGTCAAGAACACTTTATTATCTCCAAAGAGAAATTAAGAGTGGCAATAAAAACATGTTTATGGATCTACTTACAAATCACAAATCACACCCACCCATCAGCCACTCACACACATCCAGCCACACACACACAGAACACACACACACACACACACACACTCATATAAAATATACAAACAAGCTTTCTGAAACCAGTTTCATTGAAAATTCGGTTTTGATTCAGGAGTTTGATGGAATCGGGAAGAAAACTGTTTTCAGTTCTATTTGTTTTGAATTTTGGAATTTGGAATCTTCGTCCAGATGGTAGAACACTGTAGTTCTTTGAAAGAACATGAGAACTGTCGGCAGCAATGTTCACAGCTTTTTGTGTGACACGACATTCATACAATTTATCTAACTGTCCTTGTTTTTTACCAATAATCTTTCCGCATGTATTCACTACTCTGTTTAAAATGTTTTTGCTTTTCACACTAAGATTTCCAAACCAGCATAAAAAGCCAAAGGACAGCACTGATTCTACAAAACAATAATAAAACATGATTAAAATGTCCTTCTTAACAGCAAGAGACCAAAGTTTCTGAAGACAGTGTATTCTAGATTGGCATTTTTTGTTGATAAATTGAGTATTTGCATTAACATTCAGCTTATCATCTAAAATAGTTCCCAGATACTTATATTCACTTACACTTTCCACTTTGGTGTTTTCGATATACAAGTGAAGGATAGAAGCTGGGTTTCTTAAAATATCAATTACCATCTCCTTCTCCTTACTAATATTCAAAACTAGACAGTTCTATTTGCACCATGTACAAAAATGTTCCACTTCTTGAAAAGAAATGGTATCTGAATTTGACAGGTCTTCTAAAGCAGAATCACCTGAGCACTTTATGACAGGAGCGACAGAAGAACTAGTACAACCATTTTGTATAAAGAGCAAGGAGTACAGGGGAGAGAACAGTGCCTTGAAGTGCACCAGTAATGTGGTTCTTGCGGATGAATATTTTCCCTCTGACCACACCATCTGCATATACATCCACTGCTGAATCATCCCATCTGTGTATCCGTCTCTGTACAGACTAGCCTGTCTATGCATCCGTCTCTGTACAGACTAGCCCATCTGTGTATCCGTCTCTGTACAGACTAGCCTATCTGTGTATCCGTCTCTGTACAGATTAGACCATCTGTGTATCCATCCATAATCTGCATGTATCCATCTCTGCACAGGACCAGCCCATCTGTGTATCCTTCCATAGTCTGACCACATCCATGGATCCATCCATGTATAGACCTCCCCATTTGTGTATCCATCCATATTCAGACCACCCCATCTGCATATACATCCATATACAACCATTATGTTGTGTGTCCATTCATATACAATCACCCCATCGGTGTGTTTATCCATAAACAGACTATCCGATTTGTGTATCCTTCACATGCAACCACTCCACTTTTGAATCAATCCACATACAAACCATCCCATCTATGAATCTATCATATCTGACCTCACTTCAAGTCATAGCTCATCTTCTCTATTCGTGTGCGTGCGTGCATGCTTACATGTGTGCAC
>JADBJO010000282.1:582500-645000 GCA_016801955.1 Conus betulinus
ACAGTATTACCTGTAGGTGAGCAGTGACAGCCAGGTGATAGACACTTTCCCCAGCTGACATCAGCACCATGTCCCCAAACACGGCTATACCTGTCACATCATTATGATCGCCTTCATCACCACCTTTAACACTCCACATCCTAAAACCACTGTTCATGAAACGTCATCATCATCTTCATCACTCCTTTTCACTCCATCACACCATTATCTCTCCTTACCATTATTCATCTGTTATTTGTTGTTCTGTCCATAGAATGATTGTTTACTAATCCTTAGAAATACTAAATGCACGAAAAACAATACACTTAAAACACATCATGTCAGAATGCCATGCACATTTCACCTGAACAGTCAAGGTTCTGGCATATGCGATTGGACAAGCTGCTAAAACACACATAACAAGAGGATCAACACACTCTTCTGTACAGAATAGTTATGCAGCTATTTGTCACAGAACCATACTTGGGCTTTGTTAACGTTTGAACAAACTCACACACTGAAACAGAAATATCCATGTTTGAACGACACATGTTTAAGTATCCAGCGTGTCCACACTGATGAACGGGGTCAAGGTCATAACGTCTCAGGTGGATTTCACCTTTTTGCCTGTTTCTCATCATCTGTTCATGTTACATCATCACCATCGTCTCTGACATCATCACTCCATATCCTCACCAACCAACGGGCGATGGCAATGTATTTCACAGTTGTTGTTGTTGTTGTACCCTGGCTAAAAGACTCCAGGGATCATCCAAACAGCCAAAGTACTTGAACACTATGGTACAAATGCATCAGCTGGGTCACTTGGCGACAATGTCTGAATGGTTGGGGCTTTGAAGCTAAATGCATGTTGACCGAAATTGTTTTGTTCTCTGTTTTGAATCATTATCAGTCTGATGATTGGAGAGTATAGGACAGTTGTAGACCAACTAAGCAGAAAATTTTCACTGTAAAAAAGAAAAAAAAAAAAAGCCAGGAACAGCAAAGAGGTAACTTGCATGCCCTGAGTGTCAAGCAACACACAACTCTTACACAAAAATGTGTCATCATACAGAGAGGAAAAGATGGTGCTGTTTTAGACCTCAGCTCGACACACAAGACACACAGGACAGCAGAAGATGCAAACCTGAGGCAGCCATGATGTTGCCAAGGGCAACCTGACAACATGCTCCTGTCTCCAGTTTCCATCTGTCACTGCCTTTCCCGACCCCGCTCACCCTGTTGCCATGACAACTCACTGACATCACCTGGGCACAGGTTGTCTGCTCTTTGCTGCAGAGCAGAACCAGCGAGTTCTGGAACAAGTCAGCGACAAGCAGTGCTGTAATAAATTCATCCAGTGTCAGGCAATACATCACTATGTGCTGCTGGTTTTTCTGTTTGTTTATTACCAACGCTGAAGTGGTGATTTTTAACCTGTGTCTGGTTTGTTTGACCGTCCATCAGCAAGATTATGTAAAAACTACTCGACCACTTTTGATTAAACTTGGTGGAAAGATGAAATTTTGGTATGGGTCCATTTTCACTTCAAATAACACTGAAAGATGGACATCAAAAAATGAAATGTCCAAAATCTTTCGAGATATATGCATGAATTTCAAAGAAGAAGAAACAAGCAAACAAAAGCAACAACTAAAAAAAAAGAACCAGTGCAACAATGACTAAAGCGACCATCACTGGTTTTCCCTTCATAAAGCATTGTGAGGGGTATTGTTCTGCGCACTTTCAAAAGTTTGATGACAGCTGAAGAAGAAATATTTGTTGAACATTCAGCTTCTGTTTTGCACTGTGTATGATATAAGTGTTGTCTGTTTTGCATTGTTTACTACAATCATCCTCACTTGCACCATGTTTTTTTTTGTGTGTTTTTGGCTTGAAGTTTACAGCAACAAAAAGCAAGAAGAATGTGCAAAAAACATTCAGCTAACAACATGATAGGCAGCCCTCTTCTCCACGTTGATAATCAGGGTGCTTTTGCTCTCTTTTTTCTTTTCTTAATTTCAAGTTAAGTAACACAAGAGTTTCTCTGCTCAAGGATGATTCTGTTAAAAAGTTTCTGACTGACTGTCAATTCACTGGCTATACACATGCAGCTATGCAGATTCATGAATAGGTTTGATCTAACATCATGTTTTTTTTTTTTTTTTTTCCAGAGGTGCCAAGTATTTCACAAGCACAGAGTGTTGCATTTTGACATTTTAAGTGTAGCATTCCAAATTTAAGCATAGCATTCACATGCCGTATCACAAGAGCACTTTCAGTCACAATTTGCTTCACCTTCAACATGACAGCACAGTAGGAAGACAGAAATCTAGCTAGTTTCTTCCTTCTTTCACCACTGAACTTGATGACCACTTTCTGAAGAAATCAGTCTACAGTCTAAAGATCTACAGTGTCTCTGTTCTGTTTAAGCCATTGCAATGTCCATGAAGCATTTTTCTAAATCATTACTCATGCTTGTTTTTAGGCATAGCAGCCGCATAAAACTATAAACAAAACAGTAGCATGCTTCGCCAAAAACACTTGAGAGCTCTGTTTTCATTTTTATTAGCTTTTTCCAGTCAGATCTTTCTATTCACCAAACCTATTGGTCATATTACTCGTAAGTCGGCATGCAAAACAGGTGTGGCAATACCATGATGCAAGATACACGAACCAGTCCAGGATTTACACACCTGGGTGACCGGAGGTCCCTACACCCTACCTGCTGTGCAGTCACCCAGGCCAGGGCACTGACTGGCAGGTAGTCTCCACCAGGGTGCAACAGGTGTGTGAAGCGGTGGGGTGAAGCGTCAGGTGACGCATTAGGATCCACGCTGTAGCAAAGAACCTCCACTCTGCCGTCTGTGTACCCCACTGCCAGCAGGCCTGCAGCATACATAGACATGCTGCTGATTTTTTTGTCATATGTGAGTGCTTGCGTGCATATGTCTGTGTGTGCCTGGGATTCTGTATGTGTCTCTCTGTGTGTCTTTTTTGGTGTGTACGTGTGACAGTGACAGTGTGTGTGAGTGTGTATGAGAAAGCGCGCGTGTGTGTGTGTGTGTGTGTGTGTGTGTGTGTGTGTGTGTGTGTGTGTGTGTGCATGCATGCATGTGTGTGTGTGTGTGTCTGTCAGTCTGTGTATGTCTGTCCGTGTCAGTATGTGTGTGTATGCGCGTGTGTGCATGTGCATGCATGCATAGGTGAGTGAGTGTGTGCATTGGGGATCACTTTCATACTGAATCTATGTTGTTAATAACGTCAGTAATTTCTGTTGAACAATTTCATTTCTGGAGAATTTTTATACAAACACCTCACACGAATGTTTTACAGCACACGTTTGCAACAGCGGTGACCCCAACATGACACTTTTTTCATCTTTTACAGTAACACATTGGAACAAACACATGAAGACACTGTTAGATGGACATTATCATTTTAAACAGATGAACACAAGTAGCACCTGCCATCATGGTACTGTTGTTACCAAGTAGATTTGCAAGCTGGGAGATTTTTTGTTCCATGCTTATCAGGGAATTTATCCGTGGGACTTTTCCGCCAAACCAGTTCCCATTCAGAGCTGAGTGTGCTGTGGGCTCCTATGGGAAGACTGGGGCCACAGAGTCAAGTTTCATCAACTTACTGCAAACATCTCTGAAAGTGTTGCTCAAATTTCGTAAAGAAAGCCACAGGTGTCTGCATCTCTTGGGCCTGGTTAACACTGTAATATGAAAGACAGCGTAATATAGAGCCCTGTAGTGCAGTCACTGCACAGAATGGGACTCCACAACATCATCTTCATCCTCCTATCCTCACTAATCAGAATGAAACAGTCTCTGATTCTCTGGCTCTGATCTCATGATGACATCAGTATCAAATTTCTCTCCATGTGCATTCTCTTGCTGACTATGTATAAAAATCATCAGTATCAACAAGTTAATGAGGACTCTCACCGGACCAACAAGGCGGCATGCACTGGAATAAGATGCTCGCTTTAACCGATTCCACGACTAAGCACTTCTTGTCATCAGAAAGGGTGCTTAGTAAGTGGTGTCCTGCATATGCTAGATCAGAACATGCATCACTTAATACCACGGAAGAAACTCAGTGGTGGTGCAGGATCTCCTGTGCTGGGTTGCCTCATGACTGGTTATAAATTGTGCTGTGTGGACTGCCAGTGCCAGGATAGCAACAGGACAAACAGAACTTTGGCTGCAGCTGGGGATGGAAAGAGCAGCATTAAACTGATACTACAGTGGTCACACAAAAGATGAGACAGCCATATCAAGAAGAAAAAAAAAAAAGAAAAAAAAAAAAATGTTCACATCAGCCATACCAGCCTGTGGATTATCAGGCACACAGGTCCAGGGACAGAGAGGAGACAATGCCATCAAACCCTGCTCTTTGTCGATCAACAATACGGCAACTGTCTCTGCCAAGACAACACAGCAAAAAACGTTCTGATTGAAGACTGAGCACCAAAACTAAAAAGAAAAAAATTCCTATTCATTCGTATGTGAAAACATATCCACTCACTCTATTATACATCAAATACCTTTTTCAAACTCGGTCACAGTACGCGCATGCCACGCACACACACACACACACACACACACACACACACACACACACACACACACACACACACACACACACACACATTCTTCACATCTTTTTAATAACTGACATTCATATAGTCATAAAACACATATTCTCTCTCTCTCTCTCTCTCTCTCTCTCTCACACACACACACACACACACACACACACACACACACACACACACACACACACACACACACACACATTCTTCACATCTTTTTAATAACTGACATTCATAATAGTCATAAAACACATATTTCTCTCTCTCTCTCTCTCACACACACACACACACACACACACACACATTCTTCACATCTTTTTAATAACTGACATTCATAATAGTCATAAAACACATATTCTTCTCTCTGTCTGTCTCTCCCTCTCTCACACACACACATGCACACACACACACACACACATTCTCTGCATGTTCGAAACAGTCTAAATTTATAATACTCATAAAATACAAACAAAACACCTACATCAAATGTACCTGAAAAAACAATATTTAACTTTCAACGGTTTAAAAACCACACTACAGATATATTCTATTTTCTTCCATTTTCAATCACTCTTTAGTACAGTGTGACACTTAAGGTTTTCCCACAACGGTCTCTCTCTCACTGCATGGCACACTGCGACACAGACATTTTCCCTCCATGTTCTGTCACTGTATAGACAGTGTCATACTGACATTTTTTCCTCTTCATTCTCGTACTGTATGGCACCGTTTCGTATTTGCCCCGTCACTTTCCCTCTGTGCTCTATTGCTATATACACACTGTGACACCGATATGTTCTTTCTATGTTCTGTCATTGCATGGCACACTGTGACACAACATTTTTCCTTTCTTCTGTCAATGCATGGCACATCATGACACAATTTCTCCTTTGTTCTATCAATGCATGGCACACTGTGACACACCATTTCTCCTTTGTTCTGTCAATGCATGGCACACTGTGACACAACATTTCTCTTTTGATCTGTCAATGCATGGCACACTGTGACACAACATTTCTCCTTTGTTCTGTCAATGCATGGCACACCGTGACACACAACATTTCTCCTTTGTTCTGTCACTGCATGGCACACCATGACACAACATTTCTCCTTTGTTCCGTCAATGCATGGCACGCTGTGGCACAACATTTCTCCTTTGTTCCATCACTGCATGGCACACTGTGGCACAACATTTCTCCTTTGTTCTGTCAATGCATGGCACACCGTGACACAACATTTCTCCTTTGTTCTATCAATGCATGGCACACCGTGACACCATTTTTTTCCTTTCTGTCAATGCATTCTCTTTCAATGTCATGGCACACAGTGACATAACATTTCTCTTTGTTCTGTCAATGCATGGCACACTGTGACACATTTCTCCTTTGTTCTGTCAATGCATGGCACACAACATTTCTCCTTTTTGTTCTGTCAATGCATGGCACACTGTGGCACAACATTTCTCCTTTGTTCTGTCAATGCATGGCACACCGTGGCACAACATTTCTCCTTTGTTCTGTCAATGCATGGCACGCCGTGACACAACATTTCTCCTTTGTTCTGTCAATGCATGGCACACTGTGACACAACATTTTTCCTTTGTTCTGTCAATGCATGGCACACTGTGACACAACATTTCTCCTTTGTTCTGTCAAATGCATGGCACACCGTGACACAACATTTCTCCTTTGTTCTGTCAATGCATGGCACACCGTGACACACACATTTCTCCTTTGTTCTGTCAATGCATGGCACACCATGACACAACATTTCTCCTTTGTTCTATCAATGCATGGCACACTGTGACACAACATTTCTCCTTTGTTCTGTCAATGCATGGCATACCGTGGCACAACATTTCTCCTTTGTTCTGTCACTGCATGGCACGCCGTGGCACAACATTTCTCCTTTGTTCTGTCACTGCATGGCACACCGTGACACAACATTTCTCCTTTGTTCTGTCACTGCATGGCACACCGTGACACTATATTTTTCCTCTAAGTTCTGTCATTGTATGGCACACTGTGACACTGATATATTCCCTGCCTTTTCTGTCACTAAATGGGACACTGTGGCACAACATTGTTACTCTATATTGTGTCACTGTATGACACTGTGATGCCACATGATTCTTCCGTCACTGTATGGCACACCTTGACACTACATTTTTTCTCTATCATCTGTCACTGTATGGCACACTGTGACACTACATTTTTCGTCTATGATCTGTCACTGTATGGCACACAGTGACACTACATTTTTTCTTTATGATCTGTCACTGTATGGCATACTGCGACACTGACTTTTTCTTTCTGTGATTAGTCACTGTATGTCTCAGAGTCATATCAATATCAATATTTTTTCTAAACACATTCTTCCACTGTATAACACCTTGTGACACTGTATGGCATACTGTGACACTGATTTTTCTCTATGTTCTGTCAATGTATATCATCAAACTGTGACACGGACTTTTTCTACTCTGTTCTGTCAATGTATATCATCAAACTGTGACACTGATATTTTCCTTCTCTGTTCTGTCTGTGTGTCTTCAAGTATGACACTGACGTTTTCCTTCTATGTTCTGTCGCTGTATATCAGTGACACTGACATTTTCCTTCTTTGTTCTCTCACTGTATATCAAACTGTAACACTGACATTTTTTCTCTATGTTCTGTCACTGTATATCAACAAACTGTGACACTAACATTTTCTTCTCTGTTCTGTCACTGTATATATCAAACTATGACACTAACATTTTCCTTCTATGTTCTGTCACTGTATACTCAAACTACTGACTATTTTCTTTCTACCTTCTATCACTGTACATCGAACTGAGACACCATTTCCTCTCCATGTTCTGTCACTGTACGGCACACACACAGTTATACTGACATTCCAGTGCAGGGGAGAGTGATGCTCCAGGTGACAATGTCGGCGTTCTTCATCACGGCAAACAACAGCACACACTGGCCCTGCCCCACCCCCTCCTCCATCACATGTGACCACTGCACATCTGTTAGACACCCAGAAGGTCTATCAATGCCTAGGATTTTTTTTCTGAATTATGTAAGTCATGCAGGCTGCAATCACCACATAACCGAATTCTGTCATTATGTAAAATGCATGTCACCAAGCCAGACCTTTAACGCACATTGTAATAGAGACTCATTGTGCAAAACATATATCATCATATCAGATTTGTTGCATATATCAAAAACACACACACACACACACACACACACACACACACACACACACACCTATCACCGTCATTCAGTCACTATGTAAACCAGACCTCTTACATAGACTGCAACAAGACTGTCACTGTGTGAAATGATGTCAACAAAATCAGACTTGTCACACACATTGCAAAATACAGTCACAAACAACAGTCAGACAGACAGAGGATATGTGTATCAAGGTAAGAACTAGGCACACACCGACGGCTGCCAGGGGCAACATGCTAGCATACGCAGACAAAACAGCTGCGTTACACTTCTCAGAATACGTCTGTTCCCCCTTCTCATCCTCCTGCTGCTGTTGTTCCCAAGCTTCTTGTTGATGTAGTACCAGTTGATCTAGAAGGTCAGCCAGCTGCCAAAGAATAACACACACATCACCACACACACATCACACACACATCACCACACACACATCACCACAAATATGCTCTTAGATAAGTTGGTCTCAAAAGTCCTGACCCAAGCATACACAAATAACCTTGCCTCCAAAATTAAATAATGAACATCTATAAACTGACTACCTCTCACTAAAATAATCGATTGTTATAGTTTTTGTTTGAATCCTTTTTGTTTTCAATGAAAAAGCCTGACAACCCCAAAATGTCCTTGTCTACTATGCACCAGAATGCAAAATATTTCATCAATTAACTGGATGATAAAAAAAACTTTATCAAGTAACTGGACAAAAAAAAAACAAAAATAGAATGGTTGTCTGAATCTACATGGGGAAGTAACTGTAGATACAGAATGAGTTACCTCCCATGTACCTTTTTTTTTTCTATGGATGGGGGAAAAAATGCAACATGTCAATATTTACATCTCTAAAAAGATTAAACAGTCCATGCACATTTATCTCTTCAAAGGCAATTATCAGTTCATAAACAGTAACTTCAAAGTTTTCACGTTCAGTGAAAAATTTCAAATAATCTAAAAGAACCGATCCTGGATCTGTCTTTTGATCTGGATCTACATCAAAATTCAATAAGTTCTTTGGATCACACTCCTCTTCATCAGGTTTGGTAAAAAAAAATCAGTCGTGTATTTTCTGCATGGTCAAGATGACATGCAAACAAACTAACAAATGTCTGTCAGTGAAAACAAAAACCTCATTGTCGGAAATGAAAATCAGTATTGATGCAACTCAAAGCAGTAAACAATCGTTCTTGAAGTTAAAGCCCCTCATCTCCCAGAGAGTCAAATTTTCTACATGACACAGCTTCCTAAATGTGCCAGTGAAGTTCACACAGAGATGGGAACACATGAAGACATGGCTGGCCAGAAGAGAGCTGTACTCCATTTGCCCTTCGCTCTCTTGCACTGCTCAGTGTCATTGTGCCCCAGGTATCCCCAGTTTCATTAAAGCAAATGTTACCTGTAACCCTTAAAAAAGAAAAAAAAATGGTCACTATGATGGAAAATGACAAAGCATGGTTATGATGAAAACTGCTATTCATATTTCAGAATCATTTTCTACAGCAGTGCTCCTGCTGACAGGAAACTGAAGACCAGTCTGTTTGTCTGCTGAGCTTCTTTCCCTGGTGGCTTTCCACCAGGGGAGAATTCAACAGACATATGTCACAACATTCATAACATTTTTTTCACTGATAGGCATTTTGACCAATGCATATTGAGCCATATTATCTTACCACAATTATAATCTCATTAACTCTGCAACCAGACTTCACTTTCTTCTATACTGCAAGTTACAATTAAGAGAATCATCTTACTAACAGCAATCAGTTCAGCCATAACATGTTTTGGTGTGGAGAGAACAGAGCGATTCCTAGATGCACATTCCTACAATGTCACCGTCACAGAGCATTCCCCATGACTGTCCAGACACTTCGATCAGTTTTAGAAACATAAACCCATAAACTTAGTGACTTAGCACATTTAAGTTTCACAATCAGTTTTAATATTTCACAAAATCAGTTTTTAGTTAGCCTAGCCACGAGCCAGTTTTTTTCTCTGAGAATGACTTAAATTACCTGTGTATGAGCTGTATCTGTGGCTACGTGTGTGTCTGTCTCTCTCTCTCTGTGCGTCTCAGTCAGTCTGTGTCTCTATGCACGGCTGTCTTTGTCTCTGTCTGTCTGTGTGCGCGTATTTACTTGTGTGCCCGCCTGTATGTCTCAGTGTATGCAAATGTATGAATGAGAGAGACAGTGAGAAAATAGAGAAAGAGTGCATGTGTCGTGTGTATGCAAATGTATGAATGAGAGAGACAGTGAGAAATAGAGAAAAAGAGTGCATGTGTGAGCATGCATGTGCATGCATATATGCGTACATTACACGTTTGTGCACATGTGCATGCGAGTGTGTGCATACAGGGTCCCAGACTTGTTCATGTATGTACATAAATGTGTGCATGCAAAAAGTGCAAAAGTGCCTCTTTGGGTTTGCCTATATCTCTTTGTCTGCCTGTGAATGTGTTTGTGAGGCAACACAGAGCAATGGGGCGTAAGACATGACATGTGATGACATAACCACTTCAGACGCGGAGGAGATGCGAAGAGGGCCAGGACCAGAAAGCACTGACCTGGACCCATTCTCTCCTTGTCGCAGACATCCCTGTGATGATGATGCGGTGATCAGACGTCAGCCCCACCAGCACTGTTCTGGATGCATGACATTCGACATCATGTAGTGGGAGCTCTTGCATGTTGACAAACGTGTTTCTTATGAATGGATAATCACACTGTACTGTGTAATACTGTTCCTCTATCATCTTTGCACTTTTAACGCCACTCTGAATCTCTTACATAAGACACATCACAGATTCTTGACTTCATCCTTCACTGACTCGTAATACAGCTCAGCTTTAACACATCACGTTTTCATCATCGCTTTCAACCTTTTCATAACATAATTAACTGAACTCTGACACTGACTTGTGTTCAGGTATTACACTGTTGATGAACGCAAATTCATGACTGCATGTACACACACATACACACACACACACACACACACACACACACAGACACACACACACACACACACACACACACACACACACACACACACACACACACACACACACACACACACACACACACACACACAACTCACACACACACACACACACACACACACACACACACACACACACACACACACACGCACACAAACACAAACACACAAACTCATACACACACACACACACACACACACACACACACACACACACACACACACACTCACACACTCACACACACACACCTGTTGTTTGGGGCCAGCCCAGGCGGTGACCAGCAAAGTGCTGTCCAGCACGGCGAGTGTGGTTCAATCCCCAGACTGCTGTATGTCCATCTCTGCCGCACCTTTTTCTGTACATCTGTATCCATGGACACAGCATAGAAAAAAATCACCCTCACAGTCACAAAGCACACAAAATCACTCTCATGGTCACACAGCACACAGAAGTCACTGATTCACTCTCACAGTCACACAGCACAGAAAAATAACTCTCATAGTCACACAGCACACAAAAATCACTCTCATGGTCACACAGCACAGAAAAGTCACTAATTCACTCTCACAGTCACACAGCACACAAAAAAATCACTCTCATAGTCACACAGCACACAAAAATCACTCTTATAGTCACACAGCACACAAAAATCACTCTCATGGTCACACAGCACACAAAAATCACTCTCATAGTCACACAGCACACAAAAATCACTCTCATAGTCGCACACCAAAATCACTCTCATAGTCACACAGCACACAAAAATCACTCTCATAGTCACACAGCACACCAAAATCACTCTCATGGTCACACAGCACACAAAAATCACTCTCATAGTCACACAGCACACCAAAAATCACTCTCATAGTCATACAGCACAGAAAAATCACTCTCATAGTCACAGAGCACACAAAAATCACTCTCATGGTCACACAACACACAAAAATCACTGTCAGTCTCATGGTCACACAGCAGAGAAAAATCACTCTCAGTCTCATGGTCACACAGCAAAGAAAAATCACTCTCAGTCTCATGGTCACACAGCAGAGAAAAATCACTCTCAGTCTCATGGTCACACAGCAGAGAAAAATTACTCTCGGTCTCATGGTCACACAGCAGGGAAAAATCACTCTCAGTCTCATGGTCACACGGCAGAGAAAAATCACTCATGGTTACACAGCACACAAAAATCACTCTCATGGTCACACAGCACACAAAAATCACTCTCATGGTCACACAGCAGAGAAAAAAATCACTCTCAGTCTCATGGTCACACAGCAGAGAAAAATCATGGTCACGGTAACATGGCCCAGGAAAATTATCCTCACAGTCTCAGAGTGCAAAAAAATCACCCTCAAGGAATCAGCATAGAAAACTTTCTTTCACGGACTGGAGTACAGAAAAACTGCTCTCACAGACACACACACACAGTATAGTAATCACCCTCATGAACATAAAGCATGAAAAATTACCATCAAGGAATACCGCACAGAATTACCAAAATGACAAATACCCCTGGTCTCATTTGAACTCTCTCTGTTTTGCATTTACAGAGTCTCAGCATTAAAACAGTTCCCCGTACATTTATATATATACCCACTCCCACGTGACCCTCTCTTACCTCCTTTGCTCCTTGAGTAGCAGAATCCCACATACACATCTGCAGCTCCTTGAGTTGGGGCTTAGCTAATAACACTAACACATTCATCAATGTTTGAAAAAAAAATCCCCTACATACCCAGCTCTGCAGCCTCTTCAGCAGGGAGTCAGCAGGTAGCATTACCATGTTCACTTATAGAGTAAAAAATCCTACACATACACCTTAGTAGCCTTTGAGCTGGGACTCAGTAGGTAACATGAACAGGTTCACCTATAAAGTAAAATCCTGCATATACACATTCGCCGCCTCTTGGGGCTTAGTAGTTAATGTTAATACTTTCGCTATATAAAGCAAAGTCACATGTATACACATGTCTGCAGCCTTTCGAGTTGGGACTCAGTGGATAACATCAATACATTTCACCTATTTGTTATATAAAATAAAGTCCCACACACACATATCTGCAGTCTCTTGAGCTGCGACTTAGTGGGTAACATTAACACATTTACCTATACACTACAGTATCCACATCCAAGAGACAGCTTAGCACCAGCACAATGATACTGTGAGTGTCTTCACCAACTGCTCATCTGTCAGGCCCTCAGTTCACTATCGGCTCTCTAGGAATCCCAGCCTTGATCTGTGGTTAAATGCTACATAGGGTTGGGGGAGGCGAGGAGGAGGAGGGAGGCCTGGGGGAGGGGGGGGGGGGGGGGGTAGGAGCATCCAGTCCCAAGCAGACTTCAAACGTTAATCTTTCAGATAAGACAACAACCTGAGATCCCATTTCTGGAATCCAGTGGAAACACATAAAAAAAACAATCCATGGCTTCAAGATAAAGTATGAGGGAATTGTTTGAAAAAGATCTGATCTGACTGTAAAAAAAAAAAAAAAAAAAAATGTACAAAGCAGACAGTAAAGAAAAGAAAAGAAAAAATGGGATGGTATCATACTATGAGGATGCACTTTCACTGGCAAAACATTCAAACCGAGGTGAGTTGTGAAAATGCAAAGCAATACAAGATGTATACTAGGGCAAAAAGAGTCTACTTCATACCAACTATTTTATTTTTCTTGCATTGACAGATTATTTAGGCAAGTGTCCATATAATGTGTGCACAAATAGAGTTGTAACAGAATTCAACCCCCCCCCCCCCCCCCCCCCCCCCCCCCACACACACACACACACATGCACACACACACACACACACACACACACACACACACACACACACACACACGCACACACACACATACACATGCATAACATATTGTTACTATTCTTCTCACCTTTGTGAGCATCTCGCACCTTTTCCTGAAGGCCAGGCCAAGGGTCTGCTTTGGGGGTCAGATCAGCTATGGACACCTTTACCTTCACACTGACCGCAGACCCTTTGAAGGTCTTTCCCCCCCACGAAAAAATGTCCATCTTCTGTGGACACACAACACAGTAGCTAGTCAACCAGAACTTTCAGCACCAGAGCATGTGGACGAGTTGTTTCCAATACAATGCAGCAGCCGTAATACACACAAGCACTGCTGCTGTTGCTTTTTCTTCATTTTATTTACCTGTGTGCTGGCTGGAGGCAGTTTATATCTATGAACCTAAACAGGTAGCAGGAGGAGGAAAAATGGCTGGTGCCCCATGGAAAGTGGCCGTAGTTCTGTCTGTTGTGACAATACTGATGTCGCCCGTACAATACAGTAATATGCCGAGTTTCAATAGGATCGTGAACAATGTGGACTCTTTTGTGAGCAGTATCATATGTATAATTACGTTCTAACTGCTGACACCCGATCCACTGGACTGGATGTTGTGGATTTAAATGCTTGAAGCACAACTTGAAATTGTACTAGTTAGTTTCCATGCACCAACACACAAAGACATATATGCATGCATATGCATGTACACACACACTAACTTTTTCCCCCCCCCCCCCCCCTCTCTCTCTCTCTCTCTCCCTCTAACATGCACGCACACATGCACGCTAACTAGTCTGATCAGTCGTACCAACTAGCGTTAACAAGTACTGCAACTGAAGCTCGGGAGATGTATGTGAGAATCAAGTTTCAAGAGATAGGGGCTACAGAGAAAACGTTCTCAAAATCTGTGTTTACCGAAATGATGATCTCCTTTTCTGCACTGACAGCTAACCTGTCATCCTGCGACCCACACACTGTCTGTCGTTCGTTCATGCTATTCGCGTTAACGGCCTGTACTAGCGTTGAAGCCATGGCGATACTTGTCGGCAGTTCGTGTACTACCGCTGAAACGGAAGTCGGCAAAGGAAATCAACTTTCGCTTCCTACGTCTTATTATCGAAATCACATGCAATTTTCAGGTTGAAGTTATATCACAAAAATAGCACAGCAGTAATGATCGTAGCGATAATTATGCTAATGAAATTAAGAGTAATTAAAAAAGAAGTTTTAAATAACACCGTATGTCCAGATTAATCATCCAGCTTCTGGCATTTTCAGTCTCAGTGGGGCGGGAAGGGGAGACTGGGTTACAGATGAAAATGCAAGTACATACACTCACGTAATAGAAAATGTTCACAAAGGTTTTCATACATGTGTGCATTCATACAAATTTACATAGCGTATCACAGGCCTTGGGGAAAAAAATGACGTTGTAGAATAATTTTATGACAGAAAAACGGTTATTACTGGGTAGGTATTGAAGGATTGTGTGTCAGTCGTGAGGTCATTGAAGGATTGTATGTCAGTCGTGATGTCATTGAAGGATTGTATGTCAGTCGTGTGGTCATTGAAGGATTGTATGTCAGTCGTGAGGTCATTGAAGGATTGTATGTCAGTCGTGAGGTCATTGTGCAGAGTGCTGTCAGTGGCTGTCTGGAATGTGCTCAAGAAAAGTCCAGTGGTTGTCATCACAGTGGTGATTGTTCGAGTCAGTAATAAATATGACAGTAGAAATAGGAGGAGGAGGTGTGTGGAAAAATGGAGGCACAGGAGCAGCAGCAGCAGCAGCAGTAGCAGTAGTAGTAGTAGTAGTAGTAGTAGTAGTAGTAGCAGGAGGAGGAGAGAGAAAATAGAGGCAAAGCAGCGGCAGCAGTTGTAGCAGTGGTAGTGGTAGTAGTAGTAGCAGCAGCAGCAGCAGAATCAGCAGCATCAGCAGCAGTAGTAGTAGCATTAGTAGTGGTGGTGATGGCGGTGGTAGTAGTAGTAGTAGTAGTAGTAGCAGCAGCAGCAGCAGCAGTAGCAGTAGCAATAGTATCGGTTGTTGTTGTTAGCATTTTTTTTGTTGTAGTAGTAGTAGTAGTAGTAGTAGTAGTAGCAGCAGCAGCAGCAGAAGAAGAAGCAATAGGAGCAGCAGCAAAATCAGTAGTAGTAATAGTTGGTGGTGGTGGTAATTGTAGAAGTAGTGGTAATAGTAGTAGCAAAAACATCGGTCTTAGTCGCAGTACTATTGTTGGTCTGCCCCAAGGTAGTCGTAGTGTACTTGTAATACATGGAAAGAACGACTGCCTCAATTGACAAAAGCAATGATATGACATGACAGCACTGCACCTTAGATTGCACTGCGCAATAGATGAGTTACGACTGATAAAACGTTAATTTTTTTTTTTTTTTAAATAATCAAAAAAAAGAAGAAAAGAAAATGACATTTACCTTTTCTGCACTGCAAGATTCAACATGAATAAAGTTTTATCTTTTTTTAATTTTTTTTAATGTTTTTTTTATTTTATTTATTTGATTTTTTTATTTTGAGGAGCGTGACTTTGATCATTTGTGAATTAGCGCCATACCTAGTTCCCTTGTGGTGTTTCGGTTTAAAATGCATACTATTTATCCATTACGAAAACGTTTCATGCTTTTTGTATTCATACCGCAATGAGGGAAAATGCCGTAGAAACTCGTTAAAAGTGAGTTCATTTTCTGAAATTAATCACCAATGATTTGATACAACAAAATTATCAAAAGGGACACCTTTCATATCATTCTTGGGTTCGGAGAGTTTTCATCAATAATTATTCTATCTGAATACTTTGAAGGGACTGCGATCAAGCCGGCACAGAAGTTGCAACACAAAAGAGCACAAGTTTATGACGGCTCAACCTCGCAAAGTCCATTTTGCTTGTAGCATCGTGTTGCTGGCTTTGTGGTCCATGTTTTTACTTTTTTTTTTTCTTTCTTTCTTTCTTTTTTTTTTTTTTTTTTTTTGTGCTACACATTAAGCGCTGTTAGCCTGAGATGTTCATGACCTTGCATGAAAGAAAGAAAACACTGACCTTCGACGAAGGAAGAACTTCACCCAGGCTCCTGCCTGAGAGGACCGTCTACCCGGGGTACCTCCTCTCATCCGCAGATGTTGAATCCGACCAAACCGGCCAGAGTACAGGTCTGCCAGACAAACATCTCCACGTTGCAGCTTGCTGCGGTTGTAAGATTGTCCCTAAAGGCGTCAAATTCAATCTCTCTGAGATGTTGGAGCATTCACTTATGCAGTTGACAAATTCTGAACACCGTTGCTGGAGATCTACCTTAGATATCTGTGGCACCGTGTTGCTGGATTTGTGGTCCTTTGTGTGTGTGTGTGTGTGTGTGTGTGTGTGCTATACATAAAGCGCTGTTAGTCTAAAATGTCTGTGGCACCGTGATGCTGGCTTTGTAGGCTTTTTTTTTTTTTTTTTTTTTTTTTTTTTTTAAAGCTATACATAAAGCGCTGTTAGCCTGAGATGTCTGCGGCACCGTGTTCCTGGCTTTGTGGGCTTCTTTTTCGCTATTTGCATAGGTAGGAAGGAGGGTGGTAGGTCTCATGGTTCCCAATTGAGTTCATCTGTGAAGTCCCACTTCTCGGCCTAGATCTAAGGATGGACTCGTCCATCCCATCGTACCAGAATCTAGACAGGATCTGGCACAGAAGGGTCGTGTGTACCTTGGAGGCAAGGAGACTGCTCTGTGTAGGCCTATCTTGCAAAATTGCCCGGTTGGACTATGTTTGGTTAAAAAAAAAACTAAAAAAAAAAAAAAAAAAGGAAGGGGACTACTGATACGTTCGGGACAATGGAAATGAGTGGGGTCTGCCCATCATTGTGAACCTGGAACACAGGATAGTTTGGTGAGTGGATTGAAGTTTTACATTATAAAGATAATGCTGCTCTGTTGCGGGTAGAATCTGGTGATTTGAGTCTGAGTGTGGGTGAAATTTTGGTGCTGTAATTTAGATTAGGAATAGATTATTATTACCGGAAAAGGGAAGGATGGTTCGAAAGTGATTTGAGATTGTGAGAAGGACTGGAGAGGAAATGGCTGTTGTGAGATAGTGTACGAGTTGGGGAAATGGGAGTGAATGATTATGGAACATGGGGTGTGAGCAAGACAACGTGAGCTGGTAGCTGTGAGAAAGGTTATGTTTGGTACGAGAAGGAATGTGCGACCAAGTTGGAGAGAAAGCATGACATTGGTATTTATGATAGTGTAATATCTGCAGACCTGCAACTACCCCCAGTAACCAACCCCTGCAACCAACACTGCAATCAACACTGCAACCGCCTACAACCAACACTGCATCCACCATTTCCCTGCCACTCGGCATTCGGGGGATCTGACGTGGACCGGCAGCTTGGGTTCCGTCTACGCGTGTGCCGTAGATCTGGACTTGCGAGTAGAGGGGAGATCCTGGGGGGGGGGGGGGGGGGGGGGGGGGGGGGGGGGGGGGGGGGGGGGACTGCTCACTACGTGGTGTCTACTAAGAACCTAGCCCTACAGAAAGCTAAGTGCCCTTATTCTTTTTAGTTACTCCTGTTTCGGACGAGACGAGGAAACGGTGGAACAAAAACTTGTGCTGTGCCTGAACTGGAAGTTCGACAAGTCCTAAGCTTGCCTGGAAAAGACTGTTCGTCTAGGGGGAGGGCAGAGAGATAACAAAGGACTTCAAAGATAAAAAAAAAAAAGGGGAACACTGGAGAGAGAGAGAGAGAGAGAGAGAGAGAGAGAGAGTGTGTGTCGATGACATTTTTTTGGTGAATGCGTTTGTTTAATGTAGGAGTTGATAGTTCAGACCTAAAGTAGCGTTGCATTGTTTTGTTGTAGTTGTTAAGGAATGGTTAGTTAATAAATGAGTGCATCTTTTACTTTTTCTTGCTTGCCTATTTGGGTGCGGGAGGTGGTTCATTAGTGCGTGTAGAAGTACACGAAGTAAGTAGGCACATGATTTACAAACTCTTGTGTAGAAGTAGCCTACACAACATAAAATTAGAGCATGATTTGCGAAGCAAACGTTCCTCCTCTGTGCCGGTAAGAGGCACTTCACAGCAAATGCGCTTATCGTCCGTAGGTTAGCCCAACCCTAGACCAGAGCAACCTAACTTGCGTGACAATTTGGGGGCTCGTCCGGGATTTAAACCAACAAGGGGGTGTGTGTAAAAAAAAAATTAGTAGTATTAAGAATCTTGTCTTGAAGCAAGTTTTTATTTTATTTCGTGTAGTCTGCAAGTAGAGTATGATTTGCGAAGCAAATATCCCTCCTCTGTGCGCACCTCACAGCGAATGCGCTTATTGTCCTTAGGTTAGCCCGACCCTAGACCAGAGCAACCTAACTTGCGTGACAGACAACTTGACCCTAAAAGCATTTGCAGTTCTGTTTTCTGCTATACATAAAACGCTGTTAGCCTGAGCTGTCTTCGACATCGTGTCGCTGGCTTTACCGTGTTACACACACTGGATTACCACTAAGGTCAGACCAAGTGAGTTTGGTTCAGAGGGAATCATACTCCAGCCTCCCAGGTAGGTCCACACGCACAGAAACAAGTCTTGAACAAAGAAGGATAGAGACAACACTGACAGTTTATTCTATACGTAAATGAGAGAGTGAAAGGGATGGGGAAGGAGTGAGGAATGGAACGAAAGAAAGGGACAATAAGGATGGGAAAAGTCAACCATAGTTTGGGCAACTAAAAAGATAATGGAATCAAACAACCAAGGACTGGGGGATGGGAAGAGTTCACAGCCTAGACATAATTCAGACAATCAAAACAATATCCTCTATTACTATCGCTAGCAATCCATTTAAAAAGGAACGACTGAAGAAAATAAGACAACTGCCAGTAAGCCCCAGTCTGTCTGTCTGTCTGTCTGTCTGTCTGTCTGTCTGTCTCTCTCTCTCTCTCTCTATCTCT
The DNA here is from genome assembly GCA_016801955.1 of Conus betulinus. Lineage (NCBI taxonomy): Eukaryota > Metazoa > Mollusca > Gastropoda > Neogastropoda > Conidae > Conus > Conus betulinus. The sequence goes on from JADBJO010000282.1 coordinate 602,048, forward strand.
CTTCTCTCTCTCTCTCTCTCTCTCTCTCTCTCTCTCTCTCTCTCTCTCTCTGGACGTCATAGTGTGCGGACGCAAGTGATCAGCTCCACAATCATGTTGCTTTTTCAAGTGTAACTCAATGTAACCGAGAGCGCAGAATTTTTGACGACAGTGTGTGGATTACTCCTTGCAACTGGATTCTTGTTTGTTTTTCACTTTTCTAGACGAAGAAAAAAACTATAAATTATTTCTGGTCTTCTTCTTTAATGAAAACTATCACAAAATCCCATGGTGTCTTAGCACAGCCCTCCCTGCGGCATGCTGTTTAAATCTTTGGTTGCACCCAGTGCGAGCGATTTTCAGCTGGCCACTTAGTTCAACGACAGACTTCTTCTCATCGTCTCTGGTCTGGTAATTTGGACCCGATGCAGAACAGGGCTTGTGACATCATCTGGCCACTTTCTACTTCCCCAGGCGTCGTTCGTTCCTCTTCCCATCGGAACCTCCCTCGCCTATCGACAATTATTAAATGGGAGTGCATAAAATCCTGTGACTAGAGTGCGTGTGTCCTGGGCGAGTGTGTGAGCCCGGGCCATCTGAGAAAGCTGGTTAATCAGTGCTTCAATCGTCTGTTGTGCTCTTCAGCTCATCTTCTTCCCTCACGGTGTGTACTTTGTCATCCTCCTTTAAAACAGACCAGGATGTGTGGAGCTAGGCATCACTGGGTTGTTGGCACAGTTGCTTGGCAGCGCTGTCCTCAACTCCATAATCCTTCTCCCACTCCTTATCCTCTGAGCTTCTAGTGTCACTGGGTCAGCGACAGGCACGCCTCTTTGTTTGCACCATGTAGCTTGAAACATCTCTGACCATGAGTTGACCGGGATATCTCCCCCTTCCCCTCCCTCTCTCCCCCACATCCCCCCCTTCCCACCCTCACTCTCCAGATCCCCTCCCCTCCCCCGACGTCACTCCTCTTCACCCTGCCCATGCCTTCACAGCCATGTCTGTGGTCACGAATAGCAGTGACGCTATGTGTCCAAGTTCCCCAGATAGAAATCAGAATTGACCCCAAGCAACTCGCATTTAAAATCCCTTTACACCTGTTCCCAATAGCAAGACGAATACTGTACAAACGTCATGTCGATGACATCAACAACAGACCTGAGTTTAGTGTGCAATGGGCCGACTACTACGCCAAATCTAATCAGCCTCTTGTCCTCGGCGACAATGCCGATATGTCCTCTATCCCCACCAGCCTCCCCAGTGATGAGTTGTACCGGACCAAGTGCAAGTCAGCTGTACCATCCTGAAACTCATCACCATCAGAGTGTTTTACTCTACAGGTACTGTTCTTGTACAGGGAAACCTGGGGGGGGGGGGGGGGGGGGGGGGGGGGGGGGGGGGGGGGGGGGGAATGGCTGCTGCAGTATGAGTTCAAATCACTAATCCAAGTGATTCACAAACAACACACAACAAATCATACTTCACATTGGAACAGACACATGCAAACTTACATCAGTCACGGAGAAACACATGGACACAACTGATCAGAAACATCAAACATGTTTCCCCCAGTCCAGGCTGCTGGCTTCCTCCATCATCAGCTCAATGGGACAGCAGCCCCTAAAAAAAACCGTCCACCTCTCTCCAACTTGACCCTCGAAAAAAGTGTGTGCCAAAGAAAACGTTGTGTATGCCGACCATGGTACCACACCTCCATCTTCATCACCACAAGCGGAGCTCCACGAAAGGACATGTACACCAATCCCCTCCACCCCAGCCCCAAAGGCATCGGCATGTATGGCGTACAGCCTCAAATACGCCGACCCAAAATACTGCAGACAACCGCTGCTGAGGACGCCCATTGTAAGACCATGTGGCCAGAGAGCTGGATGCAGTCGTCACACACCCCGGCCTCCCAGCTACGATATGAACACCAAAGAGACACTGGTCTCAGACTCCATGCTGGCCCCGGGTCAACAGCCACCTACAATGCCTGGAACAACAGATGGGTCTTTTTTCCTTCCTCCACCTCTGGCGACCCGACATTGAGCTACCCCCGTTTCATCTCTGACAATCCGACATCCACCTACCCAGAAAAGAAAAAGAAACACCCAAAGGTGGTGGGGAGGACCCAGAGAAGCACCGTCTTCTTCTCCTGCTTTTAGAGCAGTCCTGTACCACCCTTGGAGGCCTGCGCTGTGTTGACGATGGGTACAGGCACGCGCACGACACTCCATTAAGATATCAAGGGACATAACTGCTCCAGAGCAGAGGTAAATCAGACTACAGGATGCAATTCATAACAGCCTTAAAGTAGCGTCCCCATGGGCGTACCAACCCGTATTTCATGACTGCAGCGCCCACCGGTGAAAGATGAAGACAGTGCCACTCCAGACACAGCCAAGCATTCGCTATACGGTCTTATGTGCCCTCAAGAGAGAATCCAAGGTTGTATGTAGTCCTTCCCACTGTCAACAGGACTTTCCCTATGGTCACTGGACCTCCAGGGTCAGTCTAGTTACGGCAAAAGAAGAAAAAGAAACACCCGGAACGTGCTGAGGAGGGCATCCACCTATCCATCTTCCACCTCAGGTGCCCCAGCATACGCTTTATTTTCCACCCCTGGCGACCCGACTTCCAACCTCTCATGTTTTGCCTTCGCCCCTACAAAGCAGCGTCATTCTATGACAGTTCTCAACTATCTTCCCATGCTCCTCTATATATATTTATGCGTGTGTGTCGTTCTTATTTAGTTTATCAATAAAACAGATCGGTGAAATGGATGGTGGTGGTCATTGATCACACTCGATGCAATTCTCACCTATTCTTTCTCAGTTTACCTATTGAACATACTATACACGTACGCATGTATCTATTTGATACTTACACGTTTATGCATACTCGCTACTGTTATATTAAAATACAATAAAATAAAATAAAATGAAATAAAACAATATGAAATATAATGGTGTGTTTAGTCCCTTTTCGACAATGCTTAAGAAAGTATCTTAATTGTATGCATACACACAGACTCCCTTTAGAGAGAAGGTGTGTTATCTTTTTCTTATTGTTCTTCTTCTTTATTTCATTATTATCTCCCCCCCCCCCCCCCCCCCCCCCCCCCCCCCCCCCCCCCCCCCCCCCCCCCCCCCCCCCCCCCCCCCCCTTAAAAAAAAAAGTATGGCGGAGCTTTTCCGATTAAGACAAGACTTGCTCGAGCTTGCTGATGATCGGTTTATACTCTCCCCTTAAGCGGTCTCGTTTACATTTTTTTTTCTCATTTATTGATTTATTCATTTATGTATCTGTCTATTCATTTGTCTATTTATTCATTTGCACACACACACACACACACACACACACACACACACACACACATATATATATATATATATATATATATATATATATATATATTTGCTCTTATCATTAGGCGATGAATTTCATATCATTCTCATAATCGATTGATTTTATACCGATTATATCCTACCTTCTGATCATTTTGTATCATTCTATCACTTTACTTTTTGCTTGATTATTGATTAGAATTATCGATCGTGTTAATCCGGGTTCAAATTATCGATTCATTTTTTTCTACGATCGTATTCTATTTTGCGATCACTTGTGTCATTCAATTGTTTTAGCGTTTATTGACTGTTGATTATTGATTAGTCATACCAAGGGATCCGCGATGCGTTGAGGGTTATTTCTCGCCGGATATACTAAATGTGTGTGTGTGTGTGTGTGTGTGTGTGTGTGTGTGTGTGTGTGCGTCGTGTGTGTGTGTGTGTGTGTGTGTGTGTGTGTGTGTGTGTGTTCTTTACGAAAATGTGTAGCATGAACTACAAGGCCTATGTGTTGATATTGCTCCTTGTCATTCTTTCAGTTTCTTTCTACGAAGATTGAAATTACTGTTAGTTGTTGTTGATGAGAAAATAAACATTTATTTTTCAAAAAAAAAAAAAAAAAAAAAAAAAAAAAACCTGCAACAGAGAGCTATGTAACATTTCAAAATGGATCCATGTTGATCTTCGTCACAAAACAAAGTACAAGGGTACACATATATGCAGAGGGACCGGCTGATATACGTATGCATTCTCTCTTTCTCACACACACAACACACACGCACAACACCACAACATACACACACACGCGTGTGCGTACGCACACACAGTGACACACATACACCACACACTTACACTCACGTACACATTTTCTCATACTGTGCCTGTCTCTCTCTCTCACACACTCACGTACACTTTTTCTAATTCTCTCTCTGTCTGTTACACGCAAACGCGCGCGCGCGCGCGCTCGCTCACACACAATTGCAAAGTCTTGCGACAAGGAAGAAAAAAGGCCGGGTGACGACATCGTCGAGCACGTGAGTTTCGAGACTGATCATCTGAACTCACAATCCAGTCAGGTATAAAACTGAACTAAAGCAACGCGAACTCTCTTCTTGCAGCAGTTTTTGTTTACCTGAGGATATCGCGTAGAGCGTTTTCGCTTGGATTGGCAGCAGTCATGGACCTTTTTGTCAATGCAACGGTGAGTATTTTCGCTGGAGTGGGCAGCACTGCGTGATTTCACATACATGTATGATATATTTATTCGAGATAAGAAGTGACGCAGGGAACAGCAAACAAGTAGGTCAGTTTTTGCTTCCGTAGGAAAACCTAACACAGAGTAGCTTTTATTCAAGACTTGCACAGCCTTTTAAACTTGAATAAAGTCAGACAAATGCAAACAATATAATAGTAGGGGAGAAAAAAAACAAACGCAGACCAACAACTCAAGTGCCTTCTTAGTATTGATTTGGCAAAGGTTTAGACTTCAGGGGAAAGAGAATGAGATTGAAAAACGGAGAAACTGAGAACATGAAATCAATACAATGTTATAGAAATGAGAACTCTTTATTAACTACATGAGGGAACCATCGCAATCCTTTTCAAATTCAGATCTTTTTTGTATATTGCCTGCTTCGAGGCTTTCCGTCCGTTGGATCGGAACTCACTAGGAAGACGAAACTGATTTGGTTTATGCTCCTGGCGTCAAATAGAGACACACCAGAGTTCATAATACAGTGGTGTTTCCACCACCAAAGGTTCAAAGAAGAATCCAGCAGCACCCCCAAAGCAGCCAGCGAAGGGTAGCAAATGAAAACCAAACGAAAGTGTGGGGAGGAAAAAAAAGTTGCTGAAAAACTAAAGACATTATGCAAACAGTATAAAATGTAGGGGACAATCTTTGAGCCTATGCTTGAGGATCCACCCAAGGATGCAAGGGAGATCAAAAGACAAACACAAAAGACGGACAGAAACAAATACAAATAATCTCAATTTAATAGAAACAAAATTGAGAAAGAAGTGAGGCAGGGAACAGTAAACAATAAACAGTAAACAAGTGGGGTAACTTTTGCTCCTATAAGAAAACCTAACACAGAGTAACTTTTATTCAAGACTGGCACAGCCTTTTAAACTTGGATAAAGTTAGACAATACCAAGACGAACAATCTAATAGTGGGGGTAAAAACAAGCGCAGGCCAACAACTCAACTGCCTTCATAGTAATGACTTAGCAAAGATCTGGACTTAAGGGGGGGGGGGGGGGGGGGGGGGGGGGGGGGGGGGGGGGGGGGGGGGGGTTGAAGATGTAGAAACTGGGAACATGAAATCAAGAAAATATATTATAGATTTGAAAAACGCTTCACTAGCTGCATGAGGGAACCATCGTAATCCCTTTCGAAGGCAGATCTATTTGTATTGCCCGCTCCGAGGCCCTTTGTCCGCTTGATCGGAACTCATCAAGGAGACACGGCTGGTTGTGTCTGTGCTATTTATTTGTTTATTTCATCTTGAAAAAAAAAATTTTTTTTTGCTGTCCCATCTTCTTTGCTCACAGTCACATTGCACCCATGTCACTCTTTTCTCCCCCCTCTCCCCCCCCCCACTCCCCCCCCCTCCCCCCTCGCCATCCCTCACCCGTCCGCAGCCACATCCCGGCCCGCGCAGCCCCGGCGCTAGCATCCACAGGGAGCAGTCGATGTCCAGTCGTCAAGAGGCAATCCACCGGCATTTTATGCAGTTCCACTTTTGCGGATGTGAAAAAGTTACCAGTATTGACGGAAAACGTGGCCGATCGGAACTGTTGTTGTCGAGGGGAACTGTTGTTGTGTTGTCGATGGGAGCTGTTGTTGTCGAGGGGAACTGTTGTCGATGGGAGCTGTTGTTGTCGAGGGGAACTGTTGTCGATGGGAGCTGTTGTTGTCGAGGGGAACTGTTGTCGATGTAGCCTGACACACGCACACACAGAAATTTCCTCAAGCATGCATACTCACATCCCCCTTCCCTCCTCATCCAGTGATAGCCATCCACTCGCATACCCCTCCCCCCCCCCCCCCCCCCCAACAACACACATATCCCCCCCCCCCAACTCGCCACCCTATTCGTCTGTTCTATTAGAGCTTAGATTCCTCAAAGACGTTGAAATGATGTATTGAAAGATGACATTGACTTGTTAGCGTTCCACATTATATATAGGCCTATATATATATATATTGGTTTTGTTTGTTTGTTTTTGTTTTTTTTTCTTGAGGCACATTAGGTTTGATACAGTTGATTACTCACAAACTTGAGTATCACATTTTATTGCTTTTGTGACCTTTTTTTGTGATCCAGTGACACACAGAGAGAGAGAGAGAGAGAGAGGAGAGAGAGAGAGAGAGAGAATGTATGAATCATATCATTGAAGCACTGTACCTGAAAGTTTACCTCTGCCGTAGTTGCTTATTCGTTATTGTATCATGATTTGTTGCCCCTGAAAAGCTTTTGTTCTGACAAAACTCTAACCCCGTTAGACCTCCAAATTCGTGGAGTAGCTGACTACTACTACTACTACTATTCCTTCTATTACTACTACTACTGTCTCTCTCTCTCTCTCTCTCTCTCTCACATACACACACACACACACACACACACACACAGAGAGAAAGAGAGAGAATAAACAAATGCACGCAGCAGTAGATGGGGCTAGGGTGGTGATAGGGAGAACAGTAGGCCACCACTCGCGAAGTCTTCTGTGGTTCACACACACATGCACACACACACACAAACATACATACATATACAAGCATGCATGCGCACGCGCACACACACACACACTCGCATGTGTACACACACACACGCACACACACACACACATGCATGCATGCACACACACACGCATGCATGCACACACACGTGCGCACACACACACACGCGCGCGCGCACACACACGCACACACACACACACACTTACATACATACATATACAAGCATGCATGCATGCACACACACACACACACACACACACACGTATGCGTGCACACACACACACACACACGCACACACACACACACACACACACACATGTACACACACACACACACACACACACACGCACGCACACACACACACACTACCATACTGACAAACGGACATGAACAAAGTGACAGTTTCTGTCCACTGTGGACAATTTAAACACTCTCACTGCGTTGTCTCCACATTATAACATGGTTAAAAGCAAAAATAACAGACTAGAAAAGAAGACTGGTAATTTAGAAACTATAGCAAGAGAGTTTCATTCTGTTTTTATTGCACAACCAGTCACACAGAAGCTTGTCAGGGTGCCATCTCCTGGGAACAAAAAAAGTAAAAAAAAAAAATAAACACACACACACACACACACATATATATATATATATATATATATAAGAAAGAGAGAGAGAGAGATACATAGAGATATAGAACTGTTTACAAACAATGAATATCAAATGTATAACTACCCAGTTCCATTTCATTTTTCACCTGCAGTTTAAATGTGTAAAGAGTTAAAAAAAAACAACAACAAAAATAATGAAAAAAAGAGAGAGAAAAGTGAATGTGCCACAATGATGATTAAAAAAAGAAAGTGAAAAAAACAGGAAAGAGGGGTCTTCTTTAAGGTAGAGTCAAAGAGGAGATAGGAAAGAGTAAATCAATGGGCACATAATTTCTAGAAGGCGAGATTGAAATTTATACTAAAAGAGCTCCTGGCGCGTCCCCATGGAGAAACTTTGTGGACACACAGACAGAATCAAGAACAGAGCCCAGTTCTGCCCTTTGTGCTTTAGGCTAGTAATAATGGGAACAAGCAAAAAGACTGGTTGGGAAGGAATTCCCTTTGAAACACACTAAACATCACCTGTGACGAGAATATAGTGTTTGCAACTCGGTGATCACTCTACTCTCTCTCCAAATAAATGTATATATATTTGGAGAGAGAAGACAAGACAATACAAGACAAAGTTCTTTATTTATGAGGATAATAGATAAGCACTGATGTGCTTTTTTACATCCAGTCCTCGCCCTGAGTAGGGTCAACAATGCAAAATAAGATAAGGCAACAAAAGAAGCATGCAAAAAGTGACTAGAACTACAATATGATAAGAAAAATAAGTAAAGTAAATAAATAAATAAATAAATAAAATGAGAGAGAGAGAGAGACAGTGAGTCATGGCATGTATATGTTTTAAGTTTGTGTGGCAGTCTGTTTGTCTGTATGCATATATATTTTCCCTCCACCCCACAGTTTTAGAACTGAAATTTCAGTCTTTTTGTCTGCCCCGAAACTCACCATTCAAATTTGTGGGTTGAGAGAAACACATTGCTGATTGTGGTCGTTTTGTGGATATGATGATGATAAGTACCGTGTTACTGACTTTTTGTGTTCTATGTGAGGTCCATGACGTTGGTGTAGAAGAGGCTGTCAGTGTAGTCTAAAACAGAGCGTCCATGTTTTGTATGTATATCACAGTTGAACGTATTACTGTTGTTCTTATTAAGAGTACTTATGATGCACCGATCCTTGGTTAGAAACCAAACTCTAAGTGTTTTACAGTCCATGCTCTCATCTACACAACTGGCCCACCTACCTGGGTGGAACTGACTGAAGAGCTATGTACCGGCACTACATTCAGTCATTTCATGTATCGTTCAGTCAATAACACTCACTAATCCTTTATCCTCCTTCAATCTGTTGATTTCTCATGCAGGGTGCATGCTATGTTGAACATGTCATCCATACCAAAGGCCAAACTGATGACGGGATTTTATGTGTGTGCAGGATGTAATATGTGTGTGTTCATACACGGATCCTAAGTTTATAGTCTCATTCGAAAGACTTCTGGAAAATGGAGTCTGAGTCAGTTCTGCAGGAAAAATCCCCTACCTTGAAATGGTCCAGACGGAGATTCAAACTTGCTATCTAGGATCACCAGGATTACTATACATAGTGAGTACATGTATTTATTGATGTGTTGTTAGTTATCAGCTTACATCTGGAAAAAGTGTATGTGGTGTGAAAAAAATTCACATAAAACTTTGAGCTCATATGTGAAGGGGCACAATAAAAAAAAATCATCATTACATTGGAACTATGATGTGATGGCACCATTTGTGTTGTGTGTAATAGTACCATTAATGTTGTAATGGCACAATTAATTTAATGTTGTGAAGAATGGCACCAGAGCAGTGCGTAAGGTGTGTAATGGCACCATGAATGTGTCACATCACAGTAATATACATGTTTTGGATAACAGTACCTCCAGTGCCGTGTTTAAAGGAATAACAAGTGAGAAATGTACAGTGGTTTGTAATGACACTGATATTCATGTGTGTAATGGCACTACTATTAGCACTGCTATATAACTGCTCTTACACTGATGTGTGTAGCGGCATGGATAGAAATGCGTGGAATGCGGCATACAGCAATGTGTTGTAAGAACAATTCATTTCATATTGTTCATAACCCAGCTGACAACAGGGGGGCCATAGCAGAGCTATTACGTGCGCAAGCTTCAGAGTTATGTGTACAGACACCAACTGTCCTGATGCGACCTTTGTGATGGTTGGGCCATGAAAAGCATGACTAGTACAGCTAACATTTTTGCTCAGTAATGTTCTATAATGCATGATGACATTGTCATTGCCTCCATAAAGCTTGCTATGTTTTCACCCTTGTCCACTGAGAGATATCACAAAAACTACTCAGTCAGTTTTTACAAAACATGGCGGAAAGATGAAACGTAGCCCCAGGACTATCCCACTGAAGTCTGGTGCAAATCTTTGTTGCAGTTGTGGATGAAAAGGTGGATCCTGGATCTGTTTGCCTGTGGCAGAGGTTTGTGCCCTCCCAAGCATTCTTCTTGTAAGTATTTTACAGTATTGTTTGTCACAACACCACAACATGAATAGTATTTAATTTGTAAGTAGCAGCACCATCAAACACAGGCTTTATAATGCACTACTTTCATAACTAGAGTAATTTACAGTGCTGTTTGACACAGCACCACAAGAGTTGAATATTCTGTAATGTGATATGTAATAGTACCATGACCCCATAAAGTTGATTAACATATGCTCAAGGTACAATGAAAGTGTTGTCAATGTGTGAGGGCATGAATCAATAGCAAAAACATATGTCAAGAAGCCACAGAATCTGATCCTCTCTCTCTCTCTCTCTCTCACACACACACACACACACACACACACACACACACGAGCACGTGCGCACACACACTACCCCATGCACAATCATACACACACAAATACCATTTCTACAGTTAAGCATGGTTTAATTGTTGCTGAAGGAGACTCATCAAAAGGCAAGGAACATAAGGGGGCAACACAATGACATATATTTCAACATAATTAACATACATTAACTCCATTTGATACTAAACCAAATGTCGAAGTACAGTTCCATCTCTAGCAAATTCAAAACTTTCCCTCTCCCTTCGTCTCCATCCCTCCATCTTTATTCAAAGAGAATAATATATTTTCTATCTAATTAAGTTGTGACAACATACATCAGCTAATAATGACTGCAAAGACAGCTGAGAGAACAATCTCAAAGATGATACCAGATATTCTCTCTCTTGGAACTCAAACATGGTTGTTGAAAGTTTGGTGTTTGTATGAACACATCACCACATTACATATCTGGGGAATAGAACTTTGAGACCGAGTCTGAGTCTCTTTGATATACAGTTTGTTCATCCTTGGTGATACTTGACTGTAGCATTAACGAGGGTGAAAAGTGTGTGTTCTTGCCCAAGCATCAACAAGTGTGTTCATTTTGCCTTGCTCTGCTTTATTTTAACGTCATTTTACAAAAAGTGTTCTTAGACCGATCTTAAAACTGTTTAACATCGTCAGTGATATAAAAGTTATCTTACAAAGGGCATGTCCCCATACACCCATCACATCCACTCAAGAAAAAAAAAGGCAACAGTTTCTCTTTCTTAAACTTTCACTAAATGAACAGATGACGAAACGGACCCAATGGGACTTTGAAGAAGAAATTTTGCTCTAGTGAAAAGTGAATGGTTATCAATATTGGCTGTGCAATCATCTCCATAAAAGCTAACGATTGCAAGTGATCACTAAAATCAGGTAGAAGTTCATGAAGCATCAGCAATTGAGATCTCTCTTAAATCTCCTGAACAAGCTCCACATATTTGGGAAACTGCCCCTGACCTGTTAGTGGCGATCACTTACCCAAGAAATAACTTTAAATGAAATACTACACTTTCCTTATTCAACAAAATTCAGAAATATGACAAAAACAAAGCAGAGCAAGTGTGTGTGTGTGTGTGTGTGTGTGTGTGTGTGTGTGTGTGTGTGTGTGTGTGTATGTATGTGTGTGTCTGTGTATTTGTGTGCCTGTGTACACATGTGCGTGCGCACATGTGTGTGTGTGTGTGTGTGTGTGTGTGTGTGTGTGTATAGGTGTGCATGTGTGTACATGTGTGTGTGTGAGAGAGTGAGTGAGTGTGTGTGTGTGTGTGTGTGTGTGTGTGTGTGTGTGTGTGTGTAAATACTGGCATACAAAAAAGATGTCATTTGTGATAAACCTCACCATGACTCTCAGCTGACTGTATTACATAACCAGTAAATCACTTGAGCAGTCCGTGAATGAAAAACACTACTAGTACCAGTCGCAGCCATCCCCACGCAGCCCCCCTACCAACAGGGCTGAGACCACATGTACACACAGAGGAACCAGTCAAATGATTTGTGCAACAACAGTTAAAGCCTTTTCACCCATGTGTGCCAAAATCACCAAAATGGTCGTAAAATGATCTGCATACAACACAAACCATTTTTTTTTCTCAATGATATCTCACTCTCTTTAATCTCTGCATTGCACACATTACCCCCCTCTCTCTAGCTCTCACTCTCCCTTTTTCTCAAAATACTTTTGCTGTAAGACCACGATTCCCTTATGCTAATTATTTTCAGCCCAAACCATGAAACACTGGCCACATTTCCCTTCGTCAAACTGTTAAGTCAGAAGCGCTCTTAAGTAATGCTTGATGATACTGAACCAATGCTACAAACGCCACTGACAGTGACTCTAGACAATCTGACAACACCTTGGAGGAAATCCTGACTCATGAGACACGAGCCAAGATCGAGCATCTCTAAAGTTCTGTGATCACAATGTTTTCACCTAATAACGGCTGTCAACAATATGTCCCACACGACAACTCTCCCCCATTTAAGCTTTTTCTTTCATTCATACCAATCAAACTGAGGTCACCTGCATTTGTTTCTGTTTGTCTGTGTGTTCTATTTGACTATATTCAAGATCAAAAAGGCCCTGCCAGTCTCAAGTAAATCTTGATGTGCGTTTGTTCATTTCTCTAGTTGTTGAAGCTGCCTAAATGTGTTATTATGTTTATGGTATGATTATGGCGAAGCCTGAAGAACATTCTTTCTGGGGGGATGTCTCCTTGCTTATACTATGCTCAATATTGGCATTTGTGCAAGGCATATAAATATATCATCATAGGAGCAACAGTCAACATACTTTTTAATTATGTATCACATACCCTCGACATATTTTCAGTAGAAAAGAAACTACACATGAATCACAACACAGGGTAGCTGGTTTGTAGTCATGCAAAAGCAGAAGGGAAAAAGAAAGTGTTAAAATTATTTTCATTTGATGTTAACTTTATCTCACAATAAAAATTCTCACAGCTGCCTACTGATCTCACAAAGAAGTCAACTCAACCACAGTCTGATGTTACAATTCTCGCCAGCTGTCAACTGCACATCAGTCTGTTGATGTAATTCTCACCAGCTGTCACTGTACATCAGACTGTTGATACAATTCTCTCCAGCTGTCAACTGTACATCAATCTGTTGATATAATTCTCTCCAGCTGTCAACTGTACATCAGTCTGTTGATACAATTCTCTCCAGCTGTCAACTGTACATCAGTCTGTTGATATATTTCTCCAGCTGTCCACTGTACATCAGTCTGTTGCTATAATTCTCACCACCTGCCAACTATACATCAGTCTGTTGGTATAATTCTCGCCAGCTGTGAACTGTACATCAGTCTGTTGATATAATTCTCACCAGCTATCAACTCAACATCATTCTGTTGATATAATTCTCACCCGCTATCAACTGAACATTAGCCTGCTATTATAATTCTCACTAGCTGTCAACTTGACCTTGATGATAGTTATAGTCAACTTTATCTTGATGATAGTTACAGTCAACTTCATCTTGACGATAGTACAGTCAACTTCATTTTGATGATAGTCAACTTCATCTTGATGACAGTTGCAGTCACCTTTATCTTGATGATAGTTGCAGTCAACTTCATCTTGATGATGGTTACAGTCAACTTTACCTTGATGATAGTGACAGTCAACTTTACCTTGATGATACTTACAGTCAACTTCATCTTGATTATAGTTACAGGCAACTTCATCTTGATGATAGTTACAGCAATTCTGACCTGCTGAAAACTTCATCTTTTAGTTTGTTGCAATAGTTGTCACCAGCTATTAATTCCACCTCAGAGTGTACTGACAAATTCTTACACATCAACTGTCACCCTCATATCACAGCCATCGACCAGAAATTCTGGTGCCAAAGGAAGAGGACAATGGTTTGATGTGGTACATGTAAAGGGAAAGCAATGCACAGTGGTAATATGAGGGGGAAAACACTGCAAGACTCTCTGGCTATTGTGTGGTCCATCACAAGGGGGACACAAAGTGTAATTACACCAAACCAGACGATGAACGAATATGAACTGTGCAGAATTCAAGGGATTATACAGAGGATGTTGGTATTTAAGGTAAAAAGCGAAAGAAAGAAAGGCAATACATTATTACAAAAGATTTCCAACTAAACCTCATGCCTTTAAAGAGGTGTAAGTGGACTTAAAATGAAGAAGAGGCTGAATCAGTGTCAAGGTTGTTTTTATACTTTTGTCTTGGTTGTTCATCTGTGTTTTATTTCTATCATTCTTTGTGTTGGTTTACAAGATTTGCAAAATTCTGCAAACTTCCTTGAAACAGGTTATCATCAAGAAATCTATTCACCTGTTGGATGAACGTTTCTATGTAGGCAAGACTCTCTGAGGATTGTTCCCCCTGGTTATCTACTGCGGATTAAACCAAGACTCGGATGCCAAGCAACAGCAACAAAAAAAAAAACTGCACACACCCATTCCACTACTGCAAAAGAATCCATAAGAAATGAAAGAAGACAACCCCCCCCCCCCCCCACCCCCACTAGTGTAGTACCATATCCTCATGAGAACCACCCAGGAGGCTCTGGCAACAGGACTGGTGATACCCAGAAGAGCTGATAAGGACATATCAGCACACAAGCCAAGACCAACCAGGACAGTCCAGTCTCACATCAGAGAGTGGAGGTCGGCCTTTTGGAATCCTTGAAGGTGGATGGAAAACTCATCACAGATGACAAGCAGAAAGCCAAATGCTGAACCAATATTTCCAGACAACATTCAGTGCAAAACAGACTCCTTTGCGGAAGATTTACTGAACACTGTCCTAAGGCTCCATATGGAGCCGGCCAGCCTACTTGCAAATCCATTCACATCACCACTCCAGGAACTAGGTGGCTTCTTGAAGGATCTGGACCCAACAAATCTCATGGACATGATGGCTTTAGCCCCAGAGTTCTGAGTGAGTTTTATAGTTGAAGGACTTGCCTCTTCCTTAACACTGTTCTACCTGGCCTCTCTACTTGCTGGCATATGAACAGACTGGCATACTGCTCACGTCATATCCACTTTTCTTCAGAATGAGCAACAAAGAGCAGTCGACCACAGGTCTTTCTCTCTCACCAGTATTCCCTATAATCTGCTGTAGTGCGTCATCCTCATGACAATAATGAGCAACATTGAGGATAGTAATCTTCTGTGCCCAGGATATGGCTTCTGCTAGGACTGACTCTGTGAGTAACAGCTCCTTGGACGTATAAGGCAGCAGAAGCTCGGTGAAATGGAGACTCGGATGTATGAACCTGTCTTCTCACTGAAGCCCAACAGCACTGTGTGATCTCCGATTTCCAATTTAGACAATAGCATATCATGTGATCCCAGACTTCCTATTACACAGCCCACAGCACACCGTGTGATCCCAGTCTTCCCTTTGCACCCATGGCACACTGTGTGATCCCAGTCTTCCCTTTGCACCCATGGCACACTGAGTGATCCAAGTCTTCCCTTTTGCACCCATGGCACACTGTGTGATCCCAGTCTTCCCTTTGCACCCATGGCACAGTGTGATCCTAGTCTTCCCTTTTGCACCCATGGCACAGTGTGATCCCAGTCTTCCCTTTGCACCCATGGCACACTGTGTGATCCCAGTCTTCCCTTTGCACTCATGGCACACCATGCGATTCCGGTCTTCACAATGAGCCCATCGCACACTGTGTGATCCTGATCTTCCCTTTGAGCCCATAGTACACTAGAGGTCTCAGCCTTCCCTTAGTGCCCATAGCACACTATGTGGTCCCAGTCTTTCCTTTTGGAGCCGATCACACACTGTGCGACTCCAGTCTTCCCTTTGGAGCCCATAGCACACTGAATGATCCAGTTTTCCCTTCGGAGCTCATTGCATACTGTGTGATCCCAGTCTTCCATCAGAGTCCTTAGCATACTGTGTGATCCCAGTCTTCCCTTTGAGCCCATAGCATACTGTGTAATCCCAGTCTTCCCATCAGGCCCTTAGCATACTGTGTGATCCCAGTCCTCCCTTTGAGCCCATAGCATACTGGATGATCCCAGTCTTCTCACTGGAGCCCATAACACACACACTGTTGTGAGTATCAAGACTATGTAACACACGTCATCAACACTCTCCTTGTTTAATTTGCATGGTATGGTACACAGTACTTCTTTGTAAGCTCCTCTTTGCAAGCTCCTCAACATCTGTGAAATAGTTCTCATTTTGATATCATACGCCATCGATCTCAAAACTTCATTTCTGAGAATTTCTTTCAAGACTGCATCCAACACTATTTCTGGAACTGTGTGTCAGTGCCTCTCTGAGCGTCTGTACATTTACCTTCCATCAAGATCTCTACCTTCTTCTGATGATAGCATTTTTCACATCCCAAATTTCAGTGGAGAGAAACATGATGGAACTTGAAAAAGCATTCAGTTATGCAATACAGATGTTAAACTACTTGCCTTTTCTTTTTCTATGTCTACCACAGTTCATCTTAAAATATTTTTTTCAATGTGTTTCCTCATTTTAAGACATGCATTCCATTTCATACCTTTTCCTCAACCTGTTTTTTGTGAATGTGCAAATGTGCAGGTATATGTGTACATGCAAAGGAGTGTTTTGGAGGGGGGGGGGTGGGGGGCGAGGGGAGGCAGCGGGATTTTGAGCGTATATGTAAGGGAAAGTGTGTCTATGTCATGTCTTAGAGGGGAGGATGAGAGTGGGGCAAAAGGGGTGAGGAGGAGGGAGGGGATTCCCACAGAGCAGGGAACATGCTAACCAATGCACTAGTCCAAGTGCAGATCTGTCCTTTTAATAATTATTTTTGTGACACTACCTGCATTAGTTTGCTGCTACTCTGATGCTTATACTTTCACTTTGTATTGTTAACAACTTTTCTGCTACTCCATGACACTAATTCTAATTACTTGTTTCTATCTTGATGCTGACACTGTAACTCTGTTTCATCTGGTCTCCAACTTGGTGCTCACTTATCAATTATGCGCATGAACTCTTTTACCTTGGTACTTGCATGGTAATTATCTTTACCAACTTGTTTTTGACTTGGTGCTCACACAATGACTACCTGTATGAACTTGATTCTATCACAGTGCTCACACAGTGACTGTCTTGGTGACCAAACAGTGGCAGTCTCTGCAAACCTGTTTCCTAGTCTTCAAAACCATAACGTTGTCTGTACTAACTTGTTTCAGTGTTGGTGCTCACACTGATACTGTCCTATTATCCTGGTGTCCCATTCTGAATGTATCTGTACAAACTTGTTTTCTATCTTGGTGCTCACAGTCAGACTAGTATCTGTGTCAACTTGTTTTTCTCTTGGCATCACTGCCGGTCTACTGCCTGAATTAACTTCTTTTCGTCTCTAGTGGTGTTATGTGTAGGCTACATGTACATTAAGGTTATTTGTGTCTTAGTGCTTACACTGTGGCAAGTTTCTGTGTTGTTTCTTTTTAGAGGAATATCTTATCTTTGGCACCGCAGACAGATAACAAACTATTTAAAATCTGTCCAAACCTGAAAGAGTTTTTACCCTGTTCCAGAGGAGGCTGTAAAGACGAACCAATCTTGAGCCGCTTGCACACAGGCCACTCATTTTGTACCCATTCTTATCTTTTAAAAGGTAAAGAAGCTCCGTGGTGCATTGCATGTCATGTTCCACTCACAGTGAAACATATTCTTTTAGATTGTTGGGACTTGCACGATGTGAGACATAAACACTTTACAGCAGACTCCATGAAAACCCTGTTCAGAGATGTCCCACCTGGCGTGATCTTTTGAGTTTCTGAAAGAGATTAACAGTTTTCATCTGATCTAAGATTTTATGGAAGAAAGATTTTAACCAAGTTTCTGGTACATTTTCAGGTGTATTTTAAAGAGATGTGTGTGTGTGTGCTTTTTAATGACTTGAGTTGATTTTAACATGGTGACAGCCCTGGTATGACCCTCTGCAGTCGGTTGGGCTATAAGCAACATTACCTCACCTTATCTTTGGCACCCTCTGAGTGTTATCACACTCATGTTGCTCAATCTGGCTATGCCATACACAGCCACACCAAAGTTCTTCCTAATACAGCCTCAACACAATCAGCCCGATCAATCAATATCAGGTCCCCACGAAGCAACCCATCAGATGACACACACTGACACAGTCTGCTGCCAAGTCAGTTTGGTCTTGTGTTTGTTTTGAACCAATAAATACTGAACACTGCCTACTAAACCTACTGCTGATAACATCATTCCTTAATTACAAAGCCAGCATGAGTATGTGTATTCCTCACAACAGCACCACCGCATCCATTCCCATACATCTGATGACAGCGAAGACTTTGATAATAATCCACCACACTCTACAGGCATGGAGGTGGAGCAGAAAAGGAAACGGGTCACCATGAGAGCAGGGTGTGAAAGGGGGCAGAATTCAACACTTTGTCCTTGACAATCAATGACGATTAAGTTAATCACGAAGCTATGCAGTTCCATTCTGAACCAAGATTACAAGACAGTGCTGTACTCTTATCTTCCAAGAGAGAAAAAGAGTGGGGAGAGAGAGACATATAGATAAATCCCAGTATCAACCAGGCCAGAGATGCCAATACCTGCAGTGTTAGACAATTTGTGCAACACTATCACTATGGCATTCATTAAGAGCATGAAATTCACAGACTGATTCCAGCCTTCCTATGTAAGCCCATAGCACAGTCAGCAACACAGGGCAGGTGCAAGCTTGAGCCAAACAATTTCACAAATATATGAATCTAATGAGACTTGAACCAACATTCTCCAAGCCCGCAATGCCGGTTACATCACCATGGTGGCTGTTCTAATTGCCTGTTTCTGTTTTGAAGCTCAGACTAAGACCAATGTTCACTTCACTTGCTGCCGTCTTGCTTTCTATTCTGTGAATTAAAACTCCCTCAAACTTCTTTGTTTTGGTGCTCACACTAAGCATTTTTTTTTTTTAGGACAGAGGGATGGGTTTCACAGTGAACGACAGAAATCACTGGGTGTCCTTATGTTTAATTCCCATGCCACTCATCAACAATGAAGTCTAAAAGTTTTCATCTCGCAGGTGGTGACTTTCACCACTTACGCTTTGGTTATCCTTCTTTTAACATACAGCAACACACGTTTGTCCACTTTGAGACATATACGACGGGGTTAAGATTTTCATGACTAAAAGTTCTTTAAAAACTGCAATCGAAAGTCTATCCCTAAACACTGTAAACAGATGTGCACCTCTTAAAACTGCTAGCAGAAATGTTTCTGAAAGCAGCAAGCAATGACAAGGATCTGAAAATTACAAGCAGACATATACCCAGAAATCAATGATTTGGTGAAGCTAGAGGGAAAGTGCAAGCAGGAGTGAGTCTTTCTAAGACACAAAACGTAGTGTATTCTTACAATCATAAGCAGAAATGTGCCCAGAAATCAATGATTCAGTGAAACTACAGGTAGGCATCAATAAAGATATTTACTATATTGAAGTCTTTATATTTGAATTCTCATGCACTCTGAGCAAAGATCGGATTACTGGTAAGATACTTATACTGAAGTCTTCAATGTATTTGTTTTCTTATGCACTGTTATTGAGCAAAAGATTGGACTGTTGTCAAATCCAATAATTAGCAGAAGTATTATTGATATATATGTCTACAAAATGGACTGAAAAACAAAACATTTGTGTATGAATGTAATCAAGTAGCTAATATGGAATTTGCGTGTCCTTGCTTCAACAAACCCAGGCATGTTCTACGATGGACAACATGCATACAGAGATACACCCTCAAAGACTGCAGCTGTGTTAAATAATCCAGCCAGACCTTGTTTGCTAAATTCCATCCCTTCACAAAGGATCTGAGAGCCAGCAGGCACTGATCTGACCTTAATTGGGTTCTGTGTAGGTCGCACTGAATGCCACATGAATACGCTTTCTATTTGGTATACTTTAGTTACCAAATGTCTAAACTTTCAGGTAAGTAGCGATACCAACAATGTGACATGTCGATGCTCTCTGTTAAAAGAAGCTTTAAGTATCTCCTGTCTATACTTTCCGTTAAATAAAATTAAGTACCACAGGTCAGTGCTACACAAGCTGTTTTGTCACGAGTCACTATACGTTGTCAAAGACTTGGTGTGGTCTTTAGAACACAGGGGACAAAGATCGGGGAACCTCCCTGCTCCTCGTGCACAGAGCCCACATTTCCGTTTTTTGTCAGGTCCTCTGGCCCACCGTCCACCTTCTCCCCCTCACTGTCACTCTTGGAATCACCTTGGCAGTCACTTCTTTGCCACGATTCTTAGGACGACCCCAAGAGAAAAATTGGCTGGATCCAATTTCACCCGCGAATGAGCGTCCTGACGGCCACCATGTGCTAGTCTTGTGCCCTGCAGTTCTCTGTTCAATGCTGTGTTCTGGCCAACCCTGTCATGAGACAGACCACTCTCCACCTTCGCTCGTCGTCGTGTCTGTCTGCTGGGAGAGACCACTCCCCTTGGTGGTGCTGGCCACTTTAGGCTTCCCATCAGCCTTTGGGGAACCCTCTCTCTTTGTCTGGGATACTGCACGGGTGGGAGAATTTCTGGCTTTGGCTCGCTCCTTGCCAGAGGTGGCAGAGGTCACGCTAGTGGTGCTCTTAATCTGGGAGCGGGTATTGCGTGGACTGTAGGTTAGAGTGGCTCCCCTTGGAACTGTGGCCGTGCTCTTTCTGAGACCTGACCCACTCTCTGAGCTCAGCAAGTTGTCCACAAAGGAAAAGTGATCCTTGCTACTGCTGCTGCTTCCTGATGTGGACACACCAGGTCTGGTACCCTTGGCCGTCTTGGACTGGACAGACCCAGAGGTGCTGGTGGTTACAGATCCTGAGGAAACGGAAGCAGTACTGGAGGGGACAGCAGAAGCCGTGTTGGAGACATGTGGCCCGTTACCCTGGTGATGAGAACCCTGTGGAGCAGAGGCCAGGTGGTTCTCCACCACAACCACCTCTTCGTCAACGTCTGTGATGGTGTCCACAACAGACTGCAGCACCCCACCATCAGGGGCAGAGGCTGGAGGCTGGTGACCACCATCCACTGAGGATGATGGGGCTGGGGTCAGAGTGGAAAGGTCAGGGTTGGGGTGGGAGGTGATGGTGGGGGCCATAGACAGCAAGTCGTCCACACTGGGCATGTCAGCTGAACCCCGTGTCGCACGGTCCGGCTCCCCATTCCCATCATCCTTCTTTCCCCATTCCTGTGTGGTGGTCGACAGAGCGGGGTAGAGATGTCCAGGTTCCACACCCCTCCCTCCTTCTCCTTTCTCTCCCTCTGTCAGGACCTGGTCTGCTCTCCGTTGCCGCTTCCTTTTGCGCCAGTTCCTGCCTCAGTCGGGCCACCTCTCTGTCCCAGCTCTCCGGCCTGCTGCTCGCTCTCCGACACCTGCTGACACAGCCGCTGTAACAAACACACAGTACCTGTGATCATCACCATCCGACCAATCAACATTCACCTGATAACTTTTCGCCAACAGTGTGAATATACACCACAGTTATGCAACGTGCATACACAAATCCAATATTGTATGTAATACCCAGGCAGCAATGACTGGAAGACAGAGGTATAGGATAAGAATAATCTATGAACACACACAATATATGTCTCTGGTTTACTGATGATAAGTATGATCCCATTTAAGCAGACAGACTTGGGAGCTCATAGTACAAAGGGTATGACAGTTATTTTTAAACAAAAAAAGGGGCCAGATTTGAGACCATTATTTATAGGGAAAAAAAAGGCCAGATTTGAGTAACCATTATGGAATTAGGTCAGGTGAGATATGGATATCAAACAACACATAAATGAGGTCAGATCAGACCTCGGAATACACCAAGTATTAATCATGACGCACTCAATCAATCTGGGTCATGTCACACTCATACACATAGTTTCATCTCCACACAACTCAGGTGTACAAAAGGCAAATTCAACACTGACTGTACTCACCTACTTTGAACCAAACAATTTTGAAGGAACACATACTGACATGGTGTGCATATTTATTCTCTGCTCATGACAAACTGTCAGGCTCAAAGTCTGTTATTGGCTTACAATGAATACCCACTCTTCTCTCTGAAAGACCTCTGAGTTGAAAAGTTCACTGCCTCTTTGTGCTTTGTACACACCATTCAGCCCACAACAGGTCTGTACTGGACCAGGTAGACTTCAGTCAGTCCCTCACTACATTTCAAGCAAACAACTGAAGGGAACCTAGAGTAGTGAAAGTTGTTCTTGACCAAAACAGCCAGGCAACTTGCTGCAGCGGATAATTCAGACCTCAAACAGACCTTAATCAGTCTCAAACAGTTCATTAAAAAACATTCTTTCCAATTGTTCTGAACTTCATTCCTCAGATCCAGTCAGTCTTTCTGTTTTTCATTCTCCCCTCTTTCCATCCTACACACTCAACCCTTTTTTCTCTCTCTCTCTGTCTCTGATTTATTCCAGCTCCCATCCCTCAACACAATTTTTTTTTCTTGATATGTCAAAGGCAGCATTTTGATGGTGAAATGTATTTATTTCAAAGTCTACTATCACCTGTGTCTAACCAGACATTAGGTTAATTCCTTCAGACAGATCATGCACAGTGCCAATTACTGCACACACATAAGCACTGAATCACAGTACTTACTCTCCTGCCACCATGAGGCAATATTTGTGTTCCTCAACCTCCATTCTGATGTTTTAAAAGCAAAGCACCTTAGCTGTTGACAAATCAGTAAGACTGGATAAAATCAATAAACAAATGTATGGGTGTTCTCAAAATACAAATCATACAACAGTAAACAGGTTTCAGCTCAAAAGATCAATGGTGTACACTGGCACTGACACTTTAAGACCATGACTAAAGAAAAAGTGAGATCCAGCAGAGCAGAAGAACTGTCAGTTCTCTTTTAGGAAAAGAATGTGACAGATCCTACTGCTGACTGTACGCTCTGCACACATCACTAGCCTCCTGAAAAAATTAGTTTAATCCCTGTTAACATTTCATTAACACACAACTATTCAACCTTGTCATTTAAATGGAAAACTTACATCCCTTCTTGTGCTATTATGCTGGCTGCCTCATCCCTCTACCATTAGTTCTCACACACACACACACACACACACACACACACACACACACACACACACACACACACACACACACACACACACACACACACACACACACTGACAAACACAGATGGAACTGACCTGAAGGTTTGTGTTGAGAGCTTTGGACATGTCATTGATCTTCAGTACTTCCTGCATGTCTCCTTCTGTCGACACAAACTGGGGACCTGCCACACACATTCACATCTCTACCGTATTAGCTGATACACACCATCATGGCATAAAACGCACACTGCCACATAAATATCCATAATAGTTGCTACCTGGTACGCTGTCATAAAATATCATCTGTTACATTCTCCATATTGAAACTGAACCACACCGATTCATAAAAATCTGATTTACCTTACTTGGCCAAATAGTAAGTTTCTATGGGCAGACATACTGTCCTAGTTTTGTTGTTTTCTTTTTTTTTTTTTCATCTTCAGTCCCATCTTCTGTGCCATCTCAGTGGTCTGAGACTGCACCCACACCGCTAATTCCAACCCCCCATCCGCAGCCACAGCCCAGCCCGTCATAGCCCTGGCAATCTACAGGGAACAGTCAACATCAAGGTGTCCAGAGGCAACCCACCTGAGGGAGACACTGCACTGTTGCCGAGTCACTTTGGTGGTGTTCTGTGGTGCCTGTTCTGATCCGACATATGCAGGACACCACCTACTGAGCCCTTTACTGACAACAATAACTGTTTAGTTGCAGAGCTGATGTGAGTGAGCACCACAGAGCGCTCAAGAGGGCCCTATCATGCCTGTCCAAAAGCCCCCATGAATTTGCTGATACCAGTGACCCCAATGGTATCAAGTCAAGGACACAGATGTGGAGAGGGCATCGAATCTGAAGTCACCATGAGAGTAGGGGCATGAAGGGCCACAAAAACTGAGACTTTTTTTTCTAATACTGACTGATGAGAATGAGGATGATAAAGATGATGCTACAGATTTCCATTCTAGTCTGAGACTGCATGACAGGGCTGTACTCTGTTTCCTTTCATAATATATCCATGTGTCAACCAGGCCCGAAAGATACAGACATCTACAGTATTTGTCAGGAAATTTGAGCAACACTCTCAGAAACGCATCCATTAAGTGGACGAAACTTGACTGTGTGGTCCCAGTCTTCCCAACTGAGCCCATAGCAAACTCAACTCTGGGAGGGAGCCAGTTAGAGCAGAAAAATCCCACATGGCTCTGATAGGAATCAAACCCACAGCCTCCCAGCCAGGAGTTTGTGACACTAACCACTTCGCTCAGGAAGCTGGTGTTGCTTGTTCATTCAAGCTAACAACGGACGCACTGGTTGAAAAGCAATACTATGACAGCTTCAGTTCATGTATACCTGCCAACTTTTGCAATCCGTGGGGTGTCCCCTATTGAGACTGTGATGATGGCTATCTGCTGCTTTCCATGGGTCTTCATGGGATGTTTGAGTGCACACATCACACATACGCAAGGTGAAAAGACATCAAGACAAATGTAGTAGAGATCTAGGAAGGGTTTCACTGAAACAAACGTAACCAAAGACCTGAAGCTGTGCACAATGTGTTGAACCACAGAGGACTGGGTGGCAGCAGAGTGAGCAGGGTCTTGTACTGGGTGTGCACCGTGTCTCCCAGGTTGGTCACCGACACCGACAGCTTTTTCACCACCCTGCACACAACATGGCACACTTTGGCATGCTAAGTAGGCAAACTGTGTGCTCTGTGGTGATGTCATAGGGAAAAAAAAAGTGTGGGCTGATTCCACATTAAACCGCGCTAGACAAGTTAGTCTACAGACGAAAGGTAACATTCTGAACTATTGAGCGACCTTCCTACTGTCAGTACACATTAAAACCCAGTTAGTAAAGAGTTTCTTTAAACATCAAACAAAGAACACAGAGTCATCAAGGTCATCACTGTACCAATACCCTGCTAATACATATAAACCTTCCAGCAATGAAGGTGCCAATTTTTTCTTTTTGTTTTCATCTTATATGCCACTTTCGTGACCTGCAGGTTGCTTATAAAGCCCATAGCAAACTCAACTCTGGTTAGAAGCCTTTCAGGGCAGAAAAATCACGCAAAGAAATGGTTCTAATGACCACTAAACACACAAACTCCTAGAAAGGCAATCTACAACACTAACCACTTTGCCACAGCAGCAGGTGTGCCTAATGTTTTTGTTATTGCAACCTCATGATTCTGCAGGAGAGGGAACAGGGTTTGGGATCGAGGGAGAGCATGGCAGACAGAAAAAGCAATGGAACATGGTATATTTCCAACACCAAATTTCAAGTAGATAGGAATGCTGTTTATGACTAAAAGGCCTTCGTCCACCACGCCACTTCAACCCCCTCCCCCCTCCCCTCCCCCCTTAACACAAAAGGAGGAAGGGATGATATTTCTGAGTGAAAAACATTATAAAGAAAATCTAACAAAGCTCAATACACAACACAGTACAGTATCACATACCACAATGTACCACACAGCAGAGCACGCCAATCCAACTGCATTAGCCAATAAAACATAAATATTACATTGAAATTTATACTAAACGGTCAACTCAGTATACAAAGAGATTCCCATTCTTCAGCCCAACTAAAATCTTCAAAAATCACACAGAAAAAGTTTGATGGGGAGTATACGGTGGAGGATGAAGGGCACTCTTGCCATATTTTTGGCCGGTCATTAAAGGCTGATCTATGTCTGTGAGGAATATAAAATAAATGCATGCACATGCCACAGACTTCCATGGGTCTATATTAGCCTCACAAGACATGAAAATTAAAGCACCTACATCATGGTCTAGGACACATTTCAATCTGTCAATACTTCTTTTTCTAGAAACCAGACCGACTCTAATTTTCAATGAAGTGATAACTACTAGATGATTACACCTCCACAATACAAAAAAAAGAAGAAGAAAGCAAGCAAATTTGCTAATGAAATCATGTGCAAAGTTTTACTTATATGATTTTTTTTTCTTTTCACCTTTACTT
Organism: Conus betulinus; assembly: GCA_016801955.1. Classification (NCBI taxonomy): domain Eukaryota; kingdom Metazoa; phylum Mollusca; class Gastropoda; order Neogastropoda; family Conidae; genus Conus; species Conus betulinus. The sequence goes on from JADBJO010000282.1 coordinate 628,259, forward strand.
TTCATAAAGATTATGCAGAAATTTTTACCACAGCAAGCCAAAGATCAAACTAGGCTTTTCCAGTAATTACTGAAGGCAAGGATAACATGCACAGCATGTGGCTTCGCATTTGGCTGCACTCAACTACAAACCTAACATCCATCCTCTTCCTTTTCATCTTTCTATACCTTACAGAATTTACAGTCACCATAATAAAAGAAGGTAAAGATAAGATTGTTGGTTGGGTTTAGGAGAGGGCAGTTAATATGGAAGCTCCTGAGAATACACTGGTCATGGAAAAAACTAGTTCAGAGAGGGGAAAGGCCACCAGTAGGTAGGAAATTCACAGGGAGTAGCCACATAACATGCAGCTAGCACTGACCCTGTGTCTGGGGTGAGGGTAGCAAAGAAGTGGTCCACGTTGTGCGTAGACTGCTGAGTGGAGCAGGAGTGGACGCACATGAGGAAGACAAACTGCTGGGCCTGCTCCTGGGAGAAGCGGGCCTGCAGATGTTTGTGCAGCGTGCGTTCCCTCATTGACATGCGCAGCGTCGAGTTTCGCCGGAAACTGTACCACCCCACCACTTCCTGACAAAACAGCAAACAATTCCGTAGGTGAGTGTCATTCAGCATGCACAGACACACAGCATGATATCAAAATTCATAGGACCACAGAGAGAATGGCTCTCCACCTGTGCTGAGTTCAGCAGTGTGGTGGTCTATGTCAGTTGAACAGCCCACTCCCCTTGGATGTCAGTTCAGTTTCAGAGTTATCGCAGCTGAGATGACTTTCTGTCAACACAACAAACATTGTGTTGTAGCTCAGATGACTTTCTGTCAACACAACAAAACATTGTAGCTCTGATGACTTTCTGTCAACACAACACTGTAGCTCAGATGACTTTCTGTCAACACAACAAACATTGTAGCTCAGATGACTTTCTGTCAACACAACACTGTAGCTCAGATGACTTTCTGTCAACACAACAAACATTGTAGCTCAGATGACTTTCTGTCAACACAACAAACATTGTAGCTCTGATGACTTTCTGTCAACACAACAAACATTGTAGCTCAGATGACTTTCTGTCAACACAACAAACATTGTAGCACTGATGACTTTCTGTCAACACAACAAACATTGTAGCTCTGATGACTTTTTGTCAACACAACAAACACTGCAGCTCAGATGACTTTCTGTCAACACAACATTGTAGCTCTGATGACTTTCTGTCAACACAACAAACATTGTAGCTCTGATGACTTTCTGTCAACACAACAAACATTGTAGCTCAGATGACTTTCTGTCAACACAACAAACATTGTAGCTCAGATGACTTTCGGTCAAAACAACAAACATTGTAGCTCTGATGACTTTCTGTCAACACAACATACATTGTAGCTCTGATGACTTTTTGTCAACACAACATACATTGTAGCTCAGATGACTTTCTGTCAACACAACATTGTAGCTCTGATGACTTTCTGTCAACACAACAAAACATTGTAGCTCAGATGACTTCCTGTCAACACAACAAACATTGTACCTCTGACGACTTTCTGTCAACACAACAAACATTGTAGCTCAGTTGACTTTCTGTCAACACAACAAACATTGTAGCTCAGTTGACTTTCTATCAACACAACAAACATTGTAGCTCTGATGACTTTCTGTCAACACAACAAACAGTTCCAGAGATGAGAGTCACTCAGCAAGCATAGTCACTTAGCGTAACAATTACAATCCATAGAACCACAGAGAATATGGCTCCCTATTCGTGTTGACCCTTAGATGTCATTTCCAGTTCTAGAATTGTGTAGCTCAGATGATCACACCGACGGGTTCTGTCAGAGCTATCACCACACAGAATAGGAAGATTTCCTGCCCTGATAAAAGCAACAAGCACCACAAATCTACAGGGCTTCAGATCAACAGCAAGTGCCAGGCTGTGGCACACCTGCTGCTGCAGTGCCGAGATGGGAATCAATCTCTCTCTCTCTCTCTCTCTCTCTCCCCCCCTCCTCAATCTTGCGGATCATCTGAAGTTTGACAATTCATTCCTATCCACTGCACCAGCTTTTCGATCAATTTGGAATTAAAACATGTTACAAGGCTTGTCTCCACGATTCAAAGTGGTGGAAAAGAGTGACATCCTTGCTTTACTGTAAATGCTGCCTCCACACATGCTGCATTCTTTGGTGCAGCACAACTGACAGTGAGAAAAATGCAGCTAAAGACAAAACAGAGACTGACAGAATAACAAACCATTCAACAGAGCTTGAACAAGATTTTTTTCCCTTAGCAAATCAAGCTAACATGATAATAATAGATCTTCACTGACCAGCAAGTGATGTTCATGCACTCATTTTCTCTCTGTGTCCCTCTTCCATTCACCAACACGAACACACTGACACATTGTGATAAAAACACACATATACACACACACATTCACTCACTTATACACTAAAGCACACATACATTTCACAAATGCAAAGTGATACACATACAAATGCTCGGACACAAAGTCACACACACACACACACACACACACACACACACACACACACACACACACACACACATCTATATATATACTGATCATCTGTACATAGGGTGAAAAGTACACTCAGAGCAAATTCATAGTGCTTACAAATGACGGTTAAGATCACAAGACAGCTCGGAGGTACTAAATCAAGTGTGTCTCACCTCTCTGCTCTTTGTCATATCACTTTTTTAACTTCCAAAAGACAAGTGTTCAATGGTAAGACCGTAACTTAAAAAGATCTAAGCTCTGAATCTTTCTACAAAATACCTGTGTCAATTCATCACATAACTGCTAAAACATTTACATCCTTTGGGCAGATAAAACATGGCTAAGCTGTTATTCAGGTTGATTTTTCACCCCACATAAAAAAGGTACCTTAATGAATGACTGCTGAACAAGAAAAAAGCTTTCTACTGGCAAACAGACATTGTACAATGGACAGCCATGTTCCCTGTGAACATTGTTTACTTTTTCACTTACTTATAGCAAGACTGCAACCAAAAAAAGCTGTATGATAAAACTGTATTGGAATACAAGCAAATGTACATTTTTTCTCAACAGTACAATGTGTCTGAAAGACAGAAAAATGTTTTCACAACAGTAAAAATAAAAAAATCGCAAAAAAAAAAAAATAAACAAAGAGAGTGACAGTAGTTCTCCTGTCTTCAATGATTATGGATAGCATGCATCAGGTTAAACAATGAGCTAATTTTGACAAAGACTTATGCTTTATATTGTAATTTTTTGTCACAAAGTGTCGGAATAGCTTGCACTTTATCGCTTGGTTAGTGTCAGAGAACAAGAAAAAGATCTTTATTTTTCCCTTTTTTTTTTTGCTGTCCCAACTTCTGTGCCACCTCAGTGGCAGTGCACCCACACCGCTCATCCAAACACCCCAATCCCATGCACAGCCCACAGCCCGGTTGGCTCCGCCTCAGCCTTGGCACCAGCAATCCACTGGGAGCAATCAATGTCAAGTCGTCATGAGGCAACCCACCGGAGAAGACACTGCACTGCTACCAAGTCACTTCGGTGGCGTTCAGTGGCCCCGTTCTGATCCAACATACACAGGGACACCACCTACTAAGCCCCCTAATGACGACATTAATTGCTCAGTCATGGAGCCGGTGTGAGTGAGCCCTCCTCTGGAGGGTGCCACCACGTCCGTCCAACGACAGCCCCCATGGACTCGCCAATACTGGTGACCCTGACAGAACCAAACCCAGGCCACAGACATGGACAGGACATCAAAACTGAGGTCACCTGAGAGCAGGGCATGAAGGACCACAGAATTTGAGACTCTTTCTTTATGCTGATCGATGAGAATAAGGATGATAAAGATGATGCTACGGATTTCCATTTCAGTCTGACACTGCGTGGCAGGGCTGTACTCTATGCTTCTTTCATCATAATATATCCTGGCATCAACCAGGCCCAAGAGATACAGAAACCTGCAGTGTTTGTCTGGAAATCTGGGCACCACTCTAAGAGATGCATCCATTAAGTGGATGAATTTGACTGTGTGGTCCCAGTCTTCCCAACTGAGCCCGCAGCAACTCAACTCTGGGTAGGAGCCGGTCAGGGCAGAAAATTCCACATGACTCTGATGGTACCAAACCCGCGACCTCCTAGCTGGGAGTCCGCGATGTTAACCACTTTGCCATGGCAGCTGGTCAAAGACATCATTTTAAAATCAAAACAAGAAGGGAAAATGCTTGGCTGAAAAAAAAATATACACAGTGGGAAAGGATGAGAAAAGGCAACAATTTCAAGTATCAGAACCCATCCATGCTCCCTGCAAACAAAGCTGTGCATTCAGTTTACTTATAAACCATAAAACACCACATAACACAGGCAAAAATGTAAACAGCAGGAAACAAACCTTGATTCTGCCTTCTAAAAACCCTTGATTTCCATTTCCCACAAACAAGTTGTCTTCCTCCCATGTTTCAGACAAGTCTCTGAGACGCCAAATTGAATGTACAACGGTGAAAAAAAAACCTTTGTAGTGCTTCGACTGCAAGCCAGGATCTCTTGCTACAAATGTGAAATTACAGATTGCCGATTTCAAAATTATCTAGGAAAAGAGATGACTATGCAAGCCCCTTCCTCTGGGAATCTTCGAACAGACAGGGGAAACACAGCCAGAAAAATGGAAATGAACAAGACACAGCCAGAAAGACGAAAATGAACAAGACACAGCCAGTGAAATGAACACTGATAAAGAGAAGACATTAGTCACCTCAGATGTGTGGTCATCTCCCAGTAAGGCGGCCATCTTCTCCATGATGGGCACTCCCCCACGACTGTACACCCGGTCCTCCCTTGGCCAGGGGATGTGAGAGGCCACATCTGTAGCACAAACACCACTTCACATCAGCTGTTTAATTCCGTACACTTCCCTGACACACTTCACATCAACTGTCTACTTCTGTACACTTCCCTGACACACTTCACATCAACTGTTTAATTCTGTACACTTCCCTGACACACTTCACAACAACTGTTTAATTCTGTACACTTCCCTGACACACTTCACATCAACTGTTTACTTCTGTACACTTCCCTGACACACTTCACATCAACTGTTTACTTCTGTACACTTCCCTGACACACTTCACATCAACTGTTTAATTCTGTCCACTGCCCTAACACACTTCACATCAACTGTTTATTTCTATACACTTCGTTGACACACTTCACATCAACTGTTTACTTCTGTACACTTCCCTGACACACTTCACATCAAGTATTCAATTAGTCCTGTATATTGTCTCATACACCACATAATATCAAGTCATTAGCTTTATTTGTAACTCTTTCGTAATATTACTACTAACAATAATCAAGATTTTTGTTCACGTCCTTTCTCACGTCATCAATAATTATCTTCAACTGTATGCACACTCGCCTGCACATGCACGCACACACATGCACACACACGCACATGCACAAACAAACAACACACACACACACACACACACACACACACACACACACACACACACACACACACACACACACACACACACACACACACGCACACGTAGTCATGGACTTTGAGTCTGACCATACAGGACTTCCTGAGTGTTGATGGCTCATTTCATCGAAGACTTACAGGTTCCACGACTCAACAATCTTCACAAATGTTTGTTGTTGTTATTCAGTTATATGTATATATGTGTGTGTGTACGTATGTGTGTGCGCATGCATGCGTGCATGCACACATGTGCATGCATGCATGCATGTGTGCGTGCATGCATGTGTGAATGAATGAAAGTAACCATTAATTCAACTGCATACGAACTAGCTTTACAGCAATGGATTCGACTGCTGGAAAACGGATCAGCTGAGAGCATAACACTGCCTTGCCTTGTCCCTCATTCACATATCACATTTTGAACTGCAAAAACTGACAGAATTCTTGACACTTCTTGTCTTTGGCACGGTTACTGGTTAACACAACCAAATTTCTTTTGTTCCCTGGAATTACAGTATAGAAGACTCTTACTGTCTTTACTTTTGTTTTGTTTTACAATGCACACAAGACACACAACAACATAAATAAATGGAGTAACAAATTGCAATAAGTGCATATCAAAATAAATCAATATTGGTTTATGAGAAATTAACATTTCTTTAGGATAGACATAAAGTGAATGTGTGAGGGGTAAGGGGGGGTGGCGGTGGGAAAAGTTTGATGCTTCCACAGAAACCTGAAAACACTAAGTCTTCATTTTGGAACAAACAAACACACAGAAATAAAAGGGATCACTTTATGAGAAAGAAAGGCAAGCACTGGTATGAATCAGATTTTTTGACAAAAATGCAGGAAACAAATGGGTCCAAGTGGAATTTTGCATATGAGTCATGACATGTGCCACTGCTTTTGGCATTGTTACCTTCTATACTATATTTCACTTTTCACTGGAAAGAATTGATACATGACTTCATATTGATCAGCTTACATCTTAGAAAGAAAAGACTTTTCAATCATTACACTGAAATCCAGTATTGCATCTGTCCTGAATGTGTAGCAGAAAGGTAGTGGGAGAAAGGGGGAATGTAGAGGGAGAGGAGGGCAGATACTTTGCACAGCGAGTATCCATTGGCCACTTCTTTCCGTCAAAAGACACAGTGTTTTGCTCTTACATTCAAGAAACAACACTTCTGGAAGCCTTTCCTGGAATGTACTGAACCTTTTTTTTTCCCCACAACTGAAATTAAGTTTTGGAACGGCAGAAAATGCATTCCAGTGGCAGGTTAACCAATGGAGAATTATAGGCCATTCTTATTGCATAGTGTCACACTTCCAATGAATCTCTTTGTCTGTGACTGCTTATCATTTCACGTGAAAATTATGGAGCTGAGCGATACTTTTGTCACGGTTTATGATGAGGGTATGAGGGGGGTAGGGAGGTAGGGAGTGGGGGTGGGAGAGGAGTGTCAACTATTACAGGCACAGGTGTGCAATTAATACTATTGATCTGACTGTTACTGAGAAAACAAAGGAAGTGAGATGAGGTGTGTGTGTGTGTGTGTGTGTGTGTGTGTGTGTGTGTGTGTGTGTGTGTGTGTGTGTGTGTGTGTGTGTGTGTGTGTGTGTGTGTGTGTGTGTGTGTGTGTGTGTGTGTGTGTGTGTGTGTGTGTGTGTATACATGCGTGCGTGTGTGTGTGTGTGTGTGTGTGTGTGTGTGTGTGTGTGTGTGTGTGTGTGTGTGTGTGTGTGAGTGTGTGTTACTTACAGGTAAAGGTGTGGAGCTGCGAGTTGTTAATCTGACTGTCACTGATGTGGTCTTTCACTTGTCTTACTACCTGTCCCAGCAACACTCCTTCCTGCAACCACATTACCACATCAACACATCACCATCTGTTTCATTTCACACACACACCCCCCTGTAACAACATGATCATACATCATGGCATTGCAGAAAGCCCCAACATCTTTCCATATGATCACCTGCCTCATTCAATAGCACATAATTTGTGCAAAAACGTCGTCTCTTCATTATCTATCAGTCTTCCCTTGACCACATTCTCTTACATCCTGCGGTCTGGGCATGATGCTTTGCCTAGTCCATATCATCCCCACATCATCTCATGTCCTGCTCACCCGACATCCTGGGCAATACCTTCCCTCCACCATCACATCCCCTTATCATCTGATGTTCTGGACAATACTTTCCCTCCATCATCATACCCCATATCATCTGATGTCCTAGGCAATACTTTCTCTCCACCATCACATCCCCAATTCATCTGATGTCCTGGACAATACTTTCCCTCTACCATCTTACCCCCTAATCAATACTCCCTCTACCATCTTACTCCCTAATCAATCCTTCTCTCTCTACCATCTTACCCCCTAATCAATACTTCCCCTCGACCATCTTACCCCCTAATCAATCCTTCCCCTCTATCATCTTACCCCTAATCAATATACTTCCCCTCTACCATCTTATCCCTTATTATCTGAAACCCTGGGCAATACTTTCCCTCGACCATCACATACCCATACCACCTGATGTTCTGGACAATACTTTCCCTCCACCATCACATACCCATACCACCTGATGTTCTGGACAGTATTTTCCCTCCACCATGACATCCCCATACCACCTGATGTTCTGGACAGTATTTTCCCTCCACCATCACATACCCATACCACCTGATGTTCTGGACAATACTTTCCCTCAATCATCACATCCCCATACCACCTGATGTTATGGACAGTATTTTCCCTCCACCATCACATACCCATACCACCTGATGTTCTGGACAATGCTTTCCCTCAATCATCACATCCCCGCAACATGTGATGTCCTGGGCAATACTATCCCTCCACCATCACATCCTCTCATCATCTGGTGTTCTGTACAACACTTTCCCTGTGTACCATCCACTATGGCACAGTGGTTAGCTTTGCACACTTCTGGCTGACACCGACAGGTTGTGGGTTCAATTCCCATCACAGCTATCTAGTTGTGGGATTCTTCTGCCCCAATCAGCTCCTTACTCCTGCTGAGTTTGGAATGGGCTCAACTGGGAAGACTGGGACCACACTACACAATCAAGTTTCAACCACTTAATGGCTGTGTCTACGCAGGTGGCTATATCTTTTGGGCCTGGTTGACCCCAGGATATATCATGAATAAAAGCAAAGAGTACAGCCCTGTTACGCAGTCTTGGACCAAAACAGAACTCCATAGCATAATCTTCATCTTTGATCAAAATAAAGAAAGAAAGTCTTAAATTCAACGGCCCTTCACGCCCTGCTGTCATAAAGGCCTCACTCATGATTACCTCTCCACGTCTGTGCTCTTGGTGATTTTCCTGTCAAAGTCACCGGTATTGGAAAGGTCATAGTGACTTTCACTAAAATGTCACAGTTGACACTCTCAAGACGGAGAGCTCGCTCACTTCGGCTTGGAAACTAGGTTATTACTAAGCCAGAGAGAGCTCTGTCCTATGTCATATTAGATCTGAGCAGGTGACACTGAACACCATCAAAGTGGCTCAGCAGCAGTGAAGTGTCCCCTCAGGCGGGTTGCCTCATGACAACTTGACTGTGAGTTGACACACTGCCCCCGTGGATTGCCAACGCTGGGTCCATAATAGAAACAGCCAGACGGTGGCTGTGGACAGGGAACTGGAATGAAGTGAGTGGGTGTACAGCACTGAGGTGATTTCAGAAGATATGAAAAAAAGGCCTCCTATATCATAACATCCCAACAACATGTGGTGTCCTGAGCAACGTGTCCTGCCTCCCTCCATTATCACAACCTCACATCTTGGGTGCGTGTATCATCTGATGTCCATGACAACATTTTTTTTCCCAAATCATTATCTCCCCACATCACTGCAATATACAATATCCTCTAATACATCACATCATGTAGTATCCTGGGCAATACTTTTCCTTCACTGCTCTGTCATCATTACCATCATACCACACCACATGACATCACTCAGTGACAGGGATCCCACACGGTTAATCATACCAGCCTGTGACAAAAATCAATAAGCCACTGTTTCTGTCACAATCATCAACTAATGTACATGTATGCATATCAAATGACAAAACTATTTACCTTTAGTTCTGTTCCTCCTTTGAGTCTGAACACAACTATACTGTTACAAGTTTTGTTCTGCAAATCAATAAAAAGGAAAAAAAAAGGTTCTCTAGTTTCATACTTGTTTGTTTGTTGCACACAATTTACAGTCCTAACATCCGCTTTGGTATATTTTGGATTGTTTGTTCATATGTGTGTGTGTGTGTGTGTGTGTGTGTGTGTGTGTGTGTGTGTGTGTGTGTGTGTGTGTGTGTTCACGGAGGAGAATGGGATGGGTTTCTAATACAAAATATAAGTTTTTACTTTAGCCAAGGCTGAACTTGATAAATACTTGATGATAACAGATAAATGTATACACTCAGTGTATGTGTGTGTGTGTGTGTGTGTGTGTGTGTGTGTGTGTGTGTGTGCGTGAGAGAGAGAGAGAGAGAGAGAGAGAGAGAGAGAGAGAGAGAGAGAGAGAGAGAGAGAGAAAGTGAGTGTCTGTGTGTGTGCGCGCGCGTTCATGTGTGTGTGCTCATGTGCGCGTATGTGTGACAGAGTGTGATCACTCTAACGCTGACTACCATACACTATCACTCAACAACATATGTCTGAACCCATCCTACAGACACAACAGCATATGACATACTTTTAAGTTATACACATACTTTGTCAATTCAGTGCCAGAATAAAGAACATATATACATGTTATTGATCATGGGCCCTTGACAGATCAAGAAGAACTCAAGAAGACACTCAAACTGATGGGGGGGGGGGGGGGGGGGGGGGGGGGGGGCAGGCTTACATTTTTGTCCAAAATCTATCAATATTGATGGACGACTTGAACCATCTTCATTTTCCACGGTGTCAAGGTATGCAATGTAAGGTTTTAGGTTGTTTTTTCCCTGAAGGTAGCTGGCTCCGATGTAAAACCACCAAAGATTCACTGATGACCAACTCCAGTGCTTTCTTTTAATAAAGAGCAGGCATCTTCCGTCTTGTGTCAGAACCAAAATGTTCAGTATGATGTAGGCTTAATGTAATGTAAATTACTGATCAAAAACTGTAACAACACACTAAGCAATGGATTTGAAATTTGATTTGAACATGATGCACATGCTGTTTCAAAATGTACAGATTCTTTTCATTCCCACAAATTATCTGTTCTTATTTAGCTGCAAGTCCCAGTAAAATAAACCAGTCCCATGGACAGACCAGCTCAACAACAACAACAACAACAAACCCACAAAAATTCAGTATTCTACTTTTCTAACAATATTTTACTGGCTGTTATGACTGGTTAATAGAACCAAAGTGTGTCATATGTGTGTGTGTGTGTGTGTGTGTGTGTGTGTGTGTGTGTGTGTGTAATTTTGTGCATACATTATGTGTAAGGTTCTACAACATTGTATATCAGTGTGTCTGTGTGTGCGTGTGTGCGTGTGTGTGTGTGTGTGTGTGTGTGTGTGTGTGTGTGTGTGCATACATTATGTGTAACTACAATGTTAAATATCTTTGGATACCATCATGGTGTAAATAGTCAGAGAGTGCTGACGATTTTATATCTGATTTTAAAATTTTCATTTTTCTCAATCCAAGCTTATATGGTTCAAAGTGTGCTCACAGTGAACAATGTTTTTGATACAGACTTTAGGAGAATGTCTGGGATTCAGCTTGAGTCACAAATGTTAGTCCATGGCTAAAAAGCTTGTGCAACCATTGCTGTAAGGATGCCCTCCAGTTCTATGAATCACAAATGAATGAAGTTAATTGAAATTCAGCTAGAAGTAGAAGTCAGTGCTGTATTGGTGCATGTTGACAAGTGTCCATTAGAGCTAAACACAGCTGAAGAGACGCTCCGGGAAAAAAATAATCAAAGAAACAGCCTATATTAAACCATATATGCTGCTTACTATTTAGTGTGCCACTGCTAGCACTCTTTGGGAATTCTTACAAACAGCATTTTTATCATGTGTTTACATGGTCCATGTTGAAAAATTTGTTGCATGGTGTGGCAAAATGGCAAAGCCACAAGTATATGTCTGCACGGCAGATGAGACTCTCTAACTTAAAGACAGGCTGGGTTATACTCCCCACCCTCCCTGGAATTTTCATACAAAAAAATTGATAACAATCTGTACAACTTCATAGATTTATGACTTCTATCTATAGATCAACACGAAACAAGGATGTCTCGCCATCTTTGACAGGATCATGACCATCTGATCTAATCTAAGCCAGCACCATCTCAACAGCAATGCAGATAAATACCTGCAATTTTCATTCCTTCTCAGGACTATATGCAATAGAAATTGTAACAATTCATCCCAGTGTATTGTAGAGGCTATGTATATCAACATCTTTGTGTCAACAGTCTGTCCTATACAATGAATGCTATTTCTTTTGGGGTGCACTCCTTCTTTTTTTTTTTTTTTTTTTTTTTTTTTTTTTTTTTTTTTTTTTAACATGTGAACCATGACATAACGACCAAATCGTTGATCACTGTGGTCACTACATCAGTACATGACACTGATGACTGAAGATGAATGCCAGTCCCAAACGAGCAATCATTCCTCCTCTCTCCCTGTCTCCATCCTCTCCTTTCCTAACCATATTATTCCTCTGCACAGCAGACCTTGAAACTGTGACCCAACATTACTGCACACAACTGTGAAATCCGTGTAACTGACCACTAGGCCTAGTCTGCTGCTCTTCACGGACGTGATTGATTTTTAAATTACGATATATCCTCACCTGACCTATATATTATGGCTATGCTAAAAAGATGTCGGTCATTCAATACAGTGATCCCTTCCAAATCTATCATGGACCGTCACGGACCCTTGATTTAATCAGATGATGACTCAGTCAGCAACACCGCCCCAAATCCGCTGTTGACTCTAATCAAAAATGGACTGCTTCAGTTCATGATGACAGTCATTGCGGATGCAAGATAGCAAAACCTATGCCTGTGATCATCTACAGAGTGAATATACTAAATACAGTAATTACCAATCAACAAGCACGACTACTTTCTGCTTACCTGGTTCCCTTCACTGTTAACATGGCTGTACAAAATTGAAGACAGGGTTGCTCCATCAATGAAAACAGACATTTTTGTTCCAAACTATGTCTCCCACTTCCGCAGTGGTTTTTCCAAAAGTTGGATCGCGAAAAAGTGAAAGTAGGTTTTGATGTGTATCAACGAGAAGAGATTGTAAATAATATTGAGTGGAGTGACTTACTAAAAGGCACTGTTGATGATTGTTGGAATAAAATAAAGAATGAAATAAGGAATTTGATGAAAAAACATATACCCATTAAAGATGAAAAAAAAGCAAATTTTAAATCCCCGTGGATTGACAAAACTATTAAAAGAAATGTTAAGAAGAAATACAATTAATACAAAAAAGTATATAAATTCTAACAAAAATACTGATTATCAAAATTATGTGAAAAAGAGAAAGAATGCAAACAAACAATTAAGAAAGCAAAACGAGAATATGAAAAGAAAATAGCAAGGGAAAGCAAAAAAAAAAAAAAAAAAAAAAAATTATATATATATATATATATATATATATATATATTTTTTTTTTTTTTTTTTTTTTTTTTTTTAAGTATGTTCAGTCAAAACTAAAGTCAAAAACTGGAATCAGTCCTCTCTGTGAATTAAATGGAGAAATGGCAACAACAGATAAAGGACAAAGCTGAAGAATTAAATAAAGTTTTTTTTTTTTTTTCAAGTGTATTTAATCAAGAAACTACTTTTAACTTACCAAATGTTGAAGTAGGAGAAAATTCAGGTGGCATAAGTATTATTGATTTACAAGTAACGTCTAAAGCAGTTGAACATAAATTGCAAAGATATTAACCCCAATAAAACCCAAGGACCAGACCTCATTCCTCCTAGAGTATTAAAAGAATTAAGCAAAGAGCTAAGTTGGCCTTTGTGTATATTATTCAATAAATCCCTTGACTCAGGTGAACTTCCAATTGATTGGAAAAACGCAATCGTGACGGCAATCTTTAAAAAAAAGGTACTAGATCCAACGTTGGAAACTATAAACCTGTAAGTTTGATTTGTGTTACCTGCAAAATATTAGAATCCTTAGTTAGGGATGCTTTGATTCAATACATGGAAGACTATAATCTTTTTCACCTTGTCAGCATGGCTTTCGCAAGCATAGATCATGTGTATCTCAGTTATTAGAAGTAATGGAAGATTTTACTCAAATATTGATTGAAATCAAAGTTTGGATGTTATCTACTTAGATTTAAGAAAGCTTTTGATTCTGTACCACATAAACGTTTATTGCAAAAAACTACTAAGCTATGGTATAACAGGATCCATTTATAGTTGGATTAAAGACTTAGTCAACTCATGAACACAACAGGTTAGAGTGTGTATGGAATATTCTTCAGAAGCTAAAGCACTAAGTGGTATTCACACAAGGCATTATTTTAGGACCTATTTTATTCACTCTTTATTATAAACGGTTTACCTGAAAGCATACAGAGTTGTTGCAAAGTGTTTGCTGATAATACATTTTTTTTTTCTGTCCCAATCTCTGCGCCACCTCAGAGGCAGCGCACACACGCCGCTCATTTCGACACCCGTCCACAGCCACAGCCCGGTCGGCCCCCGCCGCAGCCCCGGCACCGGCAATTAACAGGGAGCAGTCAATGTCAAGTCGTCAAGAGGCAACCCACCGGAGGAGACACTGCAGTGCTGCCAAGTCACTTCAGTGGTGTTCAGTGGCGCCTGTTCTGATCTAACATACGCAGGACACCACCTACTAAGCCCCCTACTGACGACAATAATTGCTTAGTCGCGGAGCCGGCATGAGTGAGCTCTCCCCCGGAAGGCGCCATCACGTTTGTCCAACGACAACCCCCATGGACTCGCCGATACCGGTGACCCCGACAGAACCAAACCAAGGCCACAGGCGTGGAGAGATCATCGAAGTTGAGGTCACCATGAGAGCAGGGCATGAAGGGCCACAGAATTTGAGACATCTTTTTAGCTGATCGATGGAGAATGAGGATGACTAAGATGATGCTACGGATTTCCATTTCGGTCTGAGACTACATGATAGGGCTGTACTCTACGCTTCCTTTCATAATATATCCCAGCATCAACCAGGCCCGAGAAATACAGGCACCTGCAGTGTTGGTCAGGAAATTTGAGCAACACTCTCAGAAACGCATCCATTAAGTGGATGAAATTCGACTGTGTGGTCCCAGTCTTCCCAACTGAGTCCGCAGGAAACTCAACTCTGGGTAGGAGCTGGTCGGGGCAGAAAAACCCACATGACTCTGATGGGATTCGAACCCACGACCTCCCAGCCGGGAGTCCGCGACGCTAACCACTTGGCCACGGCCATGATACAAAAATATATAACTCAACTAAAAACAGTAAAATCTTACAAAATGATACTGACAAACTAAACGAACGGTCAGATAAGTGGAACTTATATTCCAATGAAACCAAATGCAAAGTACTCCACATAGGCAAAAATAATCTAAGTGAGACTTACACTATGAGAGGTAAAAATGGTATGCACACGACTGCACAGTGTGAGGAGGAGAAAGATTTAGGTGTGATTTTCGATAAGAATTAAAATTTGATTCACATATCTCAAGTGCTATAAACAAATCTAGTTGCAAAGTGAAACGACTGCAGGCGGACATCTAAACAAATCTTAAAAATAAATGTCAGCGAACCGCCCAGAGAAACGTGGACAAACGAGTCACAAGACAACACACAACGCGTTTCGACCTCTTAGGTCTTTCACCTGAGGAAGACCTAAGAGGTCGAAACGCGTTGTGTGTTGTCTTGTGACTCGTTTGTCCACGTTTCTCTGGGCGGTTCGCTGACATTTATTTAAGATTTGCTATAAACAAAGCCAATAAAACTCTTGGGATAATTAAAAGATCTTTTAATTCCTTGAAAAAGATAATTTTCTGTGTTTATACAAATCAATGGTGCGACCCTTTTTAGAATTTGGCGTCCCTACATAAAGAGACAATCCATAGCTATAGAAAGAGTACAAAGAAGGGCAACTAGATTGATACATAAAATAAAGGATTGGGAATATACAGAACGACTGTCATATCTAAACTTACCATCTCTGAAATATAGACGTTTCAGGGGAGACCTTATTCAGGTGTATAAAATAATAAATAATTTAGATGATTTAGATTTTAACAAATTCTTCAGTGTTAATACTGCACGATTAACAAGGCACTCTGATTTCAAATTATTTTATAATTATAGCTGTACCAACCTTAGAAAATATACATTTAACAAATAGAGTTTTTCAACATTGGAATGCACTTTCAGTAATTACTAAAAATGCACCAGATATTAATCAATTCAATAATCTACTAGATAGAGACCCAGATTGCTCAGTTAGGAAATTTGATGTGGATTAGTATTGGAAAATTTGCATACGAAAAGCACATCTTTATATTTGTCATACTGATTAAGATGGGACGTATAAAGGCTCGTGTGAGCCTAACTTAGTCCTATTTTACTACTACTATTACTACTACTACTACTACTACTACTACTTGATAAGTCGGGAGAGCTCTCTGTTTGCAGGCAGCCATGATGAAAGTAAACAATTATTTTAAAAAATGTACAGTGATCAACAAACATCGTTCTTACATAAAATAAATAAATAAATACATAAATAAATAAAATCCAGCAGAGCAGGCAAATGGCGGTCTAACAAGCCTACTTGATAAACGTGTTCGAGGTTTAATATACTCCAAAAATTAATAAACGAATGAATAAATAAATTCACAGAAGAGTTATCCTCTAATCACTGCTTGTCAACTAAACGAATGTCTTTTTTAAACATGTGTTTTAAGAAATGGGAGGAAATAATGAAAGGCAGTTCGTCAATACATAAATAAAGCATAATTCAATGGGCAATGCCGTAATGTTGAATACATGCATACAACTGCGTGTAGTTAGTCCTTATGTGTAACAATGTTTTGAGAAGGGGTGGGGTGAGGTGGGCCGCTTCATTTTATTATTTATCTATTTATCTATGTATTCATTCATTTTGTTTTATTGTGTGTGTGTGTGTGTGTGCGTGCATGCGTGCGTGCGTGCGTGGCTGCGAGCGCGCACGTGCGTGCTTGCATGCGTGTG
>JADBJO010000282.1:650000-652500 GCA_016801955.1 Conus betulinus
TTTGATCCAGAAAAATGGCACGAAATTAATGTGTGTGTATATATATATATATGGGCAAACAGTTATACATACAACATGGCCGAACTTTAGGAGATCTACAAGGAAAGTGAACAATTTTCTATCCTCAGGATTGCAGTGTAGTTGACTATCTTATTTGTTCACCACGTCTCATGAAAGAAATGAATCATATGAAAGCAACAAATTTAACAGAATACTCTGATTATTGTTCAGCTGCTTTAAAATAGATATATCGAACATAGATAATATTGATTCCCAAAACTTATCTAGAAGGAAAAGATATTCATTTACAGACAATGCAAATAAAAATACATGTCATACTGTGTCTACGATTTTTTGATGGAATGAAACTTTACATGAACTGTTCCAAAAGTTACTCGCTCTGCCAGTGACAAATCACGTATAAGACAAATAGAAATGAAAATAAATGTAATATTACAACTGATCAAGAAAATGCAATACCACAACTGATCAAGCAAAATGTATGAGAAAATGATTGTACGCAATTGCAGGATGCCATAGACGAGTGTGCTGAAAATATTTCAAAAGTTTACAATCATGTGCCAAGATTACGCTTAAAAGCTTAAAAAAAAAAAGAAGAACAAAAAGCACCACTGAAAAGGAAACGTCATAAAATATAGTTTGACTTAGACTGTGATGGGTTATAAAAAGAGGTAAAATATTTGCTTAATGTCCTTAATCAAAATCTGTACAAACTGGGACTTCAACAAAAGAACTGCTCAAAACATAAGCAGTACAACAAAATCATCAAACGTAAAAAGAACATATTAAAGACAAGCTCGGATCTTAATTACACGGCATATTATATTATGATCTGAGTGTTCTATGGAAAACTCTGAAGAAGCTTAGAGATTGTGAAGATGTTGGAAGGTGCGCGATTTATCTCAGTAACAGTAAATGGATTCAATACCTGAACAAATTGATAGGACAAGAGCCCCAAGTAAATGCAGAAAGAAAAAGTCAAGTGATAAACAAGCTGAACAAATCAAGAAAAGCTGACCTCCCATTCCTTGACAGACTAGTCACAACAACAGAAATCGAAAGAACAATCAGAAGGTTAGAAAAACAAAGAAACATCTGGAAAGGATGGTATTATAAACGCAATTATCAAAACACCACCAGAATTTGCGGTCGTAATGAAACGTACATTCAGTTTTGTGCTCAGTGCAGGTACGTATCCATATGATCGGAAAACAGGGATAAGTATTGCTATTTACAAACACGGACGACCACCAAGCCGGAAAGCCATAGAGGAATTACACTACCAAATGTAATTTGGATACTGTTCTGCTAAATTCTGAATTGGAGAATCTCGGAAATTCTTGAAAACAATAACTGTCTTGCAAGAAAACAAATCTATCAGCAGACCATATATTGATAGTAACAAACTTGTAAATAATACAACTCAAATCCAGTTAGAAGTCAAAGCCTTTACTGTTGCTTTGTAGACTTTCACGAAGCATTTGACAACGTTTGGCGTGAACCTCTTCCAGTGAAGCTGAGCAAAGTAGGAATAACAGGGAAAGTTTCAAGATCGTTGAAAGCGTGAATGAAAATGCAACTGTTCGCACAAAAATCAAAAGCGAATACTCTGAGAGATGATGAAAAAAAAAAAAAGGCGGGGGAGGGGAGCGGATACATCAAAATAAAGTATATAACTTAATAATATATAAGATAATAATATGGTGTGTTATTTATATATATTGAATTATAAACAAAGCTTGCTCTTATGCCTCAGATTATAAAAATGGGGGGGGGGGATGGATGATAAGCCTTCGTATCTGCAGTGGTAGATGATTCTGCCTAACTGATAGTATGTGCGTAAGTGGATGAATGGGGAATAAATAAATGCTTCTCAAAATGAACCTTCAGCAAGCTTATAGTCTCCAAAGCGGGAGACCATCGCCAACGGAAAGAAAGCTCACTTACATATAATCTGGTCAAATACCGGAAACCTGTTTGTTTCTCCTCAATGACCGCGGAAAGTAGTAATTTGACTTCCCTGCCTTTTCGGTTTTAAGAAGAATGCTATACCAGAAAAAGGCTGGTGTGCAATACCATAGTATGTTTGTTGAGTTTTCAAAAAACTAACTAAAGGTGCCAACTAAGAAGTAAAAGAAAATAATGAAAGAGCAAAACAAGCTACATTTTCTTGTGAAAAGTAGAAAATACAAAAAGATAACCTCTTAAGACACAAGTGCTGAGGGCCAGTTCTTGGAATGAATCCGCAAGGGACTAAAATTACAATGAAACAATAAATTCCAAGGATAAGTACCGAGCACCATTCCAGCAACTTACAGAGCAGCTAGGTGTTGCATATATATATATATATATATATATATATATATATATATATATATATATATATATATATATATATTAGATTGATTTCAGTCCTCGCTTGTGTGTCTCCAAAGAAGGGACCCACCTTCTGCACGCCGAAGCCACAAATGGAAATGTT
>JADBJO010000282.1:657500-662500 GCA_016801955.1 Conus betulinus
AGTAAATAAATTCATAAAAAACAGTCTAGAACCTCGACCTAATGGAGTTCGAGCGGGAGTACATTACACAAAAGGTGCAGCATAGTAACTATTCTTGTGACCTTCCATCTGGCTCCCAGCCAGACCCTGAAAGGCATGGTCTGTTTTTGTTACTACTTTTTGCAGTGGGGCAGACTTACTTCCGCACACGTCCAAACACCACAGATAGGGCTCCTCATACACGGAAGTGACGTTGAAGGTGCCGAAGAAGTGGTGGCTGACTTCATTTCTGTAAATTTGGAAGCGCACGCACTCGGCATGTGCAAACTGCACCCGCGGTACTGGCAGGGTATGGCTAGACACGATTTGGGCCATGGTTAGATCTTCGCTACCTGTGGGACACAAACAGACTTAAATGATAGGACTGACGAGCCTGTGCTCGCAGTCTCGCGCTTGCTTGCACACACACACACACACACACACACACACACACACACACACACACACACACACACACACACACACACACACACACACACACACACACACACACACACACACACACACACACACACACACACACAGGGGGAGGCACGTGATAATGTACACGCTCACACGTACTCACAGAGAGAGAGAGAGAGAGAGAGAGAGAGAGAGAGAGAGAGAGAGAGAGAGAGAAGAAGAAGAAGAAGAAGAAGAAGAAGAAGAGCTGCATAAGGAAACAAGTGGATTATTAAAAACAACGGCAGAAAGAAAAAGCAAAATGAACAAATCGCTCTTCTCCCAATTGCCCCCCCCCCCCCCCCCCCCCCCCTCCTCCTCCGTCCCCACGCGCCTCTCTTTAACTATTTCCTCGGAAATTCAAGGAAATGAACAGACACTCACACACGCACGCAAATCAATAATCAAACAAATAAACAAAAACAAAAACAAAAATCAAACAATCACAAAACCTAATAAATGTAAATATATTTAAGTAGAAAACAATTCCATGATTACTAGAGCTGTTATATGAGGGAAGGTTCACTTTTAAGATAACATAAATGGAGCGTTGTTGTCACATTAAATTTTCGTCTACTTCGTCAAGCTGTTAAAGGGATAGAGACCCTGAAAGCAGGATCTACGGATGGTAGCGCAAGTCGCGCTGTCCAAATGACATATATGACTTCTGACGAAACTTTTACAAGAAAGAACAAAATGATCTCGTAAAAATAACCTGAACTCAGTCACATGTCGCTTTATTCTGAAGAAAAAAAAACGCAATCAACAACAACAGAAAGAAAGAAAGAAAGAAAGAAAGAAAGAAAGAAGAACGAAAGAAAAGAAAAGGAAACTAGTGTGTGAGGTGGTGCTTGTGTTCATTTTTTTTTTCTCCATTTATGATGTTTGCGATAGTTTGTTCTATGTACGTGCATTTGTTATGCTGTGTGCATGCGTGCACACATATAATTGCACCTACGTGCACGCATTGCACAAAAGAAAGAAAGGCTGAAACACAGCCCAACAGATAGGCTGGAGAGAGAGAGAGAGAGAGAGAGAGAGAGAGAGAGAGAGAGAGAGAGAGAGAGAGACAGATAGACAGACAGACAGACAGACAGAGACAGAGACAAACAGACAGACAGACAGAGAGAGAGAGAGAGAGAGAGAGAGAGAGAGAGAGAGAGAGAGAGAGAGAGAGAGAGAGATCTTTATACACATATTCAGCTGACCGCTGGACATTGCCCGTGAGTTCTGCAGCCAGCCGAGATCTTGATCAGTACCAATCGCCGCGAATTTTACACATTTCGAGGGACCATGTAAGCTGACATTTATGATAAAAAATAAATAAATAAGATTGACCAGAAAGACGAAACAGAGATTAAAAGAATGAAAAGTAAACAATGAAGTATCTGATTCAGCTTCGTTTAAGATCCGTTTGATTTTCATTACACACCAAATTAACGCTGTGTTTAACGGCTACATTACACAGGAAATCTTTCGTCATTGACGATACTCGTACATACATGCGACAGGGAATAAACCAGAGACTGCAGTAAGGGAGACAACCAACTGCGGCAAGCAAGCCTCATATGCCCTTAATGAACTTTCGACAGGGATTAGGGAAATTCTCTTTCGACCAGGAGGTTCGCGGTATGGAATGTGCCCACCGTCTTGCTAAGGCGAGTCGAATATTTGCAAATTAAAAAAAAAAAAAAAAAAAAAAAAAAAAAGACTGGTCCACTAATGAAACAGTAACAATTCCTCGTAATTTGAAGTTTTGTGTGTGTGGTTGTAAACAATGGCAGGTAAACTCATGACAAAAAGCTTGAATGAACGCATATAACATGATCCAGTCACGTTAAAAAAACAAACACACACACACACACACACACACACACACAACACACACAAACGATGCTCCTCCTCCTCACCATTCTCCCCTCTCGCTCCACATCTTAAAAAAAAAAAATAATGGGCCAAGTGCATTTTCGACAAACATGTTTTCTTCAGACGTCTGATCTGATCGTAGGCCTCTGTGTGTGTGTGTGTGTGTGTGTGTGTGTGTGTGTGTGTGTGTGTGTGTGTGTGTGTGTGTGTGTGTATGTGTGTGTGTGTGTGTGAATTAACATTGAATATGTGTCTGTGTAGTAGACATTCAAAGATTTATTTTGCATCTATACGAAGCTTCGTTCCAGCTGGTCAATGTAACGTGTCTGTTCCGACTGAGTAGTAATACTTGGGCCAACCTTCCTTTGCGCAGAACACACACAGCCTCCGCGTTAGTGCATCCGTCTATTATTTCCTCTTTTGTCGGACATTTTACGGAAAAAATGTTTTCATTTGTCGCTTTCTAAACTGTCCAACCAAGAACGGCACGGCAAGACACTCTTCATCCCTTTCCACCCTCCGACATGTTGAAATGAATCACGAGATGTTTTCGACTTCACTGGCAAAAATTCGAAGTTCCAAGGACCGGTGTAACAGCCCATTCCTACCCCGCCTATGGAACTTACCCCGGGGGTAAGTCTGGGCTAGGCTGCTTTTACCCCCGGGGTCATTCCAGGACTAGCTGGAACTTACCCCCCCCCCCCCCCTAGTTGGAACTGACCCCCCTCCCCCAGTCATCTACATTGTACATGGTACACAGGCACTCAGGAGACACTAATTAGCTGTAAAAAAATATAGTTAAAATCTCTAATATACATTAAAGTGACCAATGGTCAGTGACACAGACCACTGGTGTCTGCATTGCACAAGGTATACAAACACTCATGAGACACTGATTAACTGTAAAATAGTCGAAATATCTGATTTACGTCATAGTAACCAGTGGTCAGTGGCGCTGACCACCAGTCGTGTGCATTGTACAAGGTACACAGGTACTCGGGAGACCATAATTAGCTATGAAATAGTTTAAAATCTCCGATTTACGTCATAATGACCAGTAGTCAGTGGCACTGACCACAAGTAATCTACATTGTACAAGTACACAAGCACTCGGGAAACACTAATTAGCTGTTGAAATAGTTTAAAATCTCCGATTTACGTCATAATGACCAGTGGTCAGTGGCACTGACCACTAGTCATATGCATTGTACAAGCTAAGGCACACAGGTACTCAAGAGACTCTAAATAGCAGTAAGATAGTTAAAGGAGGCAAACCAGGATGAAGCAACAAACGGTACTTGGTCACAACGACACGTGGTCACAACGACATTTTGTCACAATTACGCTTGTCACATTGGCACTTGGTCACATTGGCATGTCGCCGTCTTTCTTTCCCCCACGTATGCACAAGCATACTCACACACACCCGAATATTGACCCACGCGTGTAAGCTAGCGCGAGAAATACTAATACGTATCTGTTAGTGAACCAGGGTGTGTGTGGGGGAGGGGTGGTGGGGAAGTAGGAGGTCCATCTATTGAGAAGAGTCTAGAACTATACTTTGTCTAAACCCAACTGACTGTATATATAGGAAATAGGGAGAGGGGTGTAAATATGCAGGCTAATACAATGTGTTTTTTTTAAGGCGGGTGTGCGTGTTGGGAAAAGGCAGAGGAAAACCCTTGTTTGAAGGGTGGGGTGGGGTTGAGGAAGATTCCAAATAGTCCTAGATTGACCCTTTTTGGGAGGGAGGGGGGGGGGGGGGGTAAATCCAGGCTAGCCCAAAACTTACCCCCATGGGGGCAGGTTCCAACTTGGGGGGGAGGGGGGGGGGGGGTAAGTTCTAGCTAGTCCTAGAATCACCCCCGGGAGTAAAAGCAGGCTAGCCCAGACTTTCCCAGGATAAGTTCCAGAGGGGGGTAAGAACGGGCTATTACACCGGAAGTAAATCACTTTCACTAACGCCAGTCCATGGCGGTCCTGAACATATGGAATGCTTAGTGTCGGGATCTGCTTGTCTCCCCTTCGTATTACGATCTCACGGACAAACTGCTTTTAAGCGCTGCTAGAACAATCCGAGCAGTAAACTCTGGTCATGTTGTAGGCGACATCTGTCAATCTTATGGTGGCTGCAGAATCTTGACGGAGGTGTGTTGTCGGTGGAGTGTTGAGAAGCAAAGAGCACTGCGCCATCTTTGGTTCCACGAGGCAAATCTCACTTCTCACTCCGCTAAACCACGGCTGTGGGTCCCGTACGGACCGTAAATAGCCAGTCGGTCACACAGCAGGAAAAAGGCACGCTGCATACGCCTGCACGACGCGCGCTTCTTACATTTAAGATCAAAAAACGCCAGTTTGTTTGTCCCAACGTTTTTCCGGAAACAACTCACTTATGAACGGCCATTGTTACCCCAACCCCTTCCTCACTTCACCACAAACAGTTACGTCCCATGACCGGTGGTGGGCACGATGAAATCATTTTTCGTCCCTTTGTTCAGAAAAAGGGTTATTTTTCCTCGTCGCTGGCGGAGTCAGTTGCCAGTTTGCTTGTCTGTCTGGCTGCTGAGTGGACTGGTTAAGAGGTCTCTAGAGGTCAGTGGCTTAATCTAGTGCTTGCTTGCCTGCTAGGTTGTTTATTAAAAAACACTTACCCC